>CAUYQV010088839.1:0-30149 GCA_963574575.1 Galagoides demidoff
CCTGGGTAGAGTGCCATGGCATCACAACTCATAGCAACCTCCAACTCCTGGGCTCAAGCGAGTCTCCTGCCTCCGCCTCCCAAGTAGCTGGGACCACAGGCGCCCGCCACAATGCCCGGCCATTTTTTGGTTGCAGCCATCATTGTTGTTGGGCAGGCCCGGGCTGGGGATTCAAACCCGCCACCTTAGGTGTATGTGGCTGGCGCCTTAGTTGCTTGAGCCACAGGCACCGAGCCTATCCCTAGGATTTAGATCAAAATAAATCAAGACACACAAACACACATTTCATATATGCCAACATAAGTTGTTGCACTTGCACACACACACAGAAGTATATCTATATATGTGTGTTTTTGAAAGTGTGTGTATAGGCTCGGCACCCATAGCACAGTAGTTACGGCACCAGCCACATACACCGAAGCTAGTGGATTCAAACCCAGCCCGAGCCTGCTAAACAACAATGACAACTGCAACAAAAAATAGCCAGGCATTGTGGTGAGCACCTGTAGTCCCAGCCATTTGGGAGGCTGAGGCAAGAGAATCACGTAAGCCCAAGAGTTTGAGGTTGCTGTGAGCTGTGACAGCACAGTACTCTACTGAGGGAGACATAACAAGAGACTCTGTCTCAAAAAAAAAAAAAAAGAAAGAAAGAAAGAAAGTGTGTGTACATATATATATTACACAGACACATAAAGATATATAACATGTATAAATCAGGCTATCTCTGTCAAGGTATGTTAAAGTAAATTACAGGCAACACAATATTCTTATTGTATTAAAAAGCAAAAAGGTTTTAAACCCCAAATAAAAGAAGGAGGCAGGTAGGAAAAACTTAAAGACCTCATTTCAGTTTTAGGGATGAGTTTTAAACTCAATTCATTTGAAATAAGCCTGAATACATTAGACACTTTAGGAAGAAATCCCACCATTAGTATAATCACTTATGTCTGTCAAGTGTGCCCTGATGTAGAATACGCTTTCTTTTACTCCAGAGGACCCCAAGGAAACAAAACTTTAGATGAAATTGCAAAGGAAAGAGAAAGAATATCATTACCCATGTTGACTCCTGTCAAAAAAAGAAAAAGATACCTCAAACCACACAAAGGCCAGATAATTATGATCCCACAGGACGATAGCGCACAAGAGAGATGAAGAAGTTCAAAGGAAGGGTGAGGGAGCAGCAGCAATCACGGCTGTGGGGGGAGGTCAGGGGAGCACCTGGAGGGGCATAGTTGAGTAGGCTCTTGTAGAAGTTTGCCTGGGTTAGTCAGGACGGCCACCCTGACTCCTTGGTCTGCCAAATGGGAAAGACAGAGCACCCATCTATCAGAGGAGTGAGAATTTGCAGAGACTACATGTTGAAACCCTCTCCATGGTGCATATGTGCAGGAGTCCACCTTCCAAATCAGTCAGATGGCTCAAGGAGCTCTGGACTAAGGTCGGAAGCCCTGGATGCCAACCTCAGCTCTGCCCCCCACTAGCTGCCTGACTTTGCGTTGGTCTCTTTCCTTCTCTGCACCTTCATCCCCACATGCCTAAAAGGAAGTCAACAAAACTGTCCTGCCACCTCTCTTGAGGACCAAGTGAGATCAAAGACTGGAAGTGCACCGAGGAGTTAAGCCCTTTGCAATGTAAGGCATGATTTTGGTCCCAGAGTACACTTTCCTGGGTCCAAATGTGATAGAAGAGAAAATTCAGGAGGGTAGGGCAGGAAGGAGAGGAATCAAGCATCTGTTCTGCAGCAGACACTAAGAAAGCCTTGCAGGGAGGTCTGAGCTGAGCCTAACCTTCACATCTCCGCCTCCCTGCCCTTCTTAGGGTTGGTGATCTAGGTTCGTACAACTGGCCCACAAACATGTGCCTTGTGATTCAATGTTGAATGGAGAGTCTCTCATCACTGAAGTTCCAGCATGAAGGTCATTTGTCTCTTCCTCCCAGAAAAAAGAAAGAAAAACCACTTCTGGGGCTGGAGTGGCCGCCCCATTTTTTGGGCAGAGCCACGTCCGGAGGCGTGCTCTCCAGGGTAGAGAGGCAGAGGTGGTGCCCCATGCCACTTAGTTCCTTTAATCCTCGCTTTGAGTCAAATGTAAAAGTCTTCAAAGTGGACCTTTGATCAAGAGGAAAATGTTTGATTGAAAGGGCTGCCTTTAGGGAGCAGTGTCTGTTTCCCCCGAGGGGCAGCCATTGAAAGCATTCCTAGTCCCGGGAGAGTCTCTCAGGCTTAAGGGTCAGCATGGACAGTACCAGCTCTGGGCTCTGGCTGGCTCACAGCACATTTAAAAGTCAGTAGATGCTTGAAAAGGGGAAGTTAAACCAAATCCCAACAAGCTTCTAAAACAGACTCCCCTACAAGCTGACGGTGAAGGTGCCTGCGTAACAGAACACCATTTCTCCCAGCACACAATCGTTACCGATTGTATGTGCAACAAGCATTTATTGAGCACTTACTGTATACAGGCACAGAGTCACCAAAGATGAATAAAATGTAGCCACAGCCCTCCCAGGAGTTTGTAAGGGACACAGGGCAGCCGGCAGGAGATAAGAGCACCTTCTCTCGGAGGTTTCAAGAGTGGGCCTGGGGACCCAAATCTGACCCTGCGGGTGGCATGCAGAGGCAGATCAGAATGCCCAGAGCAGGGCTCCTGAATGCCATGAATACCATGCCATGAATCTCTGAGAGTTCCTGATAAATGTGGAGTTCTGGCTCAGTAGGTCTGAGGTGGGGCCCGGACTTCTGCACTACTGTCAAGCTCCCAGGAGATACTGGAGCTGCTGCTGTACAGACCACACTTAGAGCAGGAAGGGTCTTAGAGGACTCTGACAGCTGGGCTGAGCTGTGCAGGATGAGTAGAAGTCAGCAGGGGAAGGGGAAGTGGGGAGGTGGAGGGCAGCCTCAGGGATGAAGGTGAGGTGTGGAGAGCCCGGGAAGCATGAGTGCGGTGGTGCCACCACAGTGAGAGGTGGGGGGCAAGGCTGAGGGGGAGGCCAGGGCAAAGGTGCGCAGGGCTGTGTGTCCTGTACATTTGGACCTTATTGAAAAGAGGGTGGGGGCATTAAAAGAACTCTGAGCTGGAAAGGGATATGTTATGTTCAGGCAACATTTCTAAGAGATCTGTCAGCCAAAGGATGGGATAGAGACAAACAGGAGTCAAGGTGGGAAGAGAGGCCAGGCAGGAGTCTATTGCTGCACTGTGAGAAGGAGCAGAGTCAGAGTCAAGGTGGGAAGGAGCGAGGCCAGGCAGGAGTCTACTGCTGCACAGCAGAGAAGGAGCAGAGTCGGAGACAAGGTGGGAAGGAGTGAGGCCAGGCAGGAGTCTACTGCTGCACCGTGAGGAGGAGCAGAGTCAGAGACAAGGTGGGAAGGAGTGAGGCCAGGCGGGAGTCTACTGCTGCACAGCAGAGAAGGAGCAGAGTCAGAGTCAAGATGGGAAGGAGCGAGGCCAGGCAGGAGTCTACTGCTGCACTGTGAGAAGGAGCAGAGTCAGAGACAAGGTGGGAAGAAGCAAGGCCAGGCAGGAGTCTACTGCTGCACAGCAGAGAAGGAGCAGAGTCAGAGACAAGGTGGGAAGGAGTGAGGCCAGGCAGGAGTCTACTGCTGCACAGCAGAGAAGGAGCAGAGTCAGAGTCAAGGTGGGAAGGAGCGAGGCCAGGCAGGCTATTGCTGCACAGCAGAGAAGGAGCAGAGTCAGAGACAAGGTGGGAAGAGAGGCCAGACAGAAGTCCATTGCTGCACCGTGAGAAGGAGCAGAGTCAGAGTCAAGGTGGGAAGAGAGGCCAGGCAGGAGTCTATTGCTGCACTGCAGAGGACGCATCAAGCAAGTACCAGCAACAGGCATCACTTCCCCACGGCTCCAAACTGACCTTCCCAAAACTTCATTTGCTTCAGCCGATGGATCGTCAATGCCTTCAGTATAATTTTGAAACCCTTACATCTGGTTTTCAAAACATCTCTCACCAGCTTCAGCACATCTCTCTGCCGGATTCCCTCCATAACTCAGCACGAGCCCGGTCCACTGCCCTCAGGCTGACATGTACACTGTCCAGGCTCAGCCCTACCTCCACACTTGGCTCTCAATGTTCAGCTTGCCTGGGGTGTCCCCAGCTGTCCATGCTCCACTGTGCTCCAAGCCGCACAGTAGACACCCTCATGGCAAAGCTCCCCAGACTGCCCACCCCACTGTCTGTGTAATAACGTGCTGTCTGCCTCCTCATATTTGTACTTGGTCCCAGAGGGTCCTGTGCTTCTTAAGGCCTTTTTAAATTTACTTTTGCTTTTCATAAAATAGCTCATCTTTCAGAAGCGTACCTATAGCATATATATGTAATATTTATATATGAATTTGATAAGAGTAATAAAAGGAAACTCAGCACGCTCCTCTTAGGCTGAGAAACAGACATTGCCAAGACATCTGAGGCCCCTTCTGTGCCTCACCTCGGGGACAGCCGTGTGTTTTTACAGTGGCCTTTCTTAACGACATAACCCAACATGGGACCTGAGGGGCGAGAGCAGTCTTCTGCAGCTTTCTTTTCTTCCATGGCTCTCGTCACGACATTTTCCGTACTCAACGTCTGGGCATGCAACCAGCCAGTCTGAGTGTGTTTGTGGGAAAGCAGAGAGAATATTTTAAATCAGGTCTGCCCGGAAAAATCCAGAGCATAGGGTCACTACCGCCCTTAGCATCTAGCAGACTATCCACTCCGAGGCAGGCCCTCGGTGAATATTTATTTAATTGAATTTTGGTTTCACATCATCTAGTCAATGTAACAGAGATTCCCTCTCAGATCAGACTAAACACCACAGCACCAGGCAAGTGCTCCTGAGAGTGAGGCCCGGCCTCCCCCACCAGGTACACATTTACATCCGTTGTGGGGGGTAGGAAAAAGTATTCTAACTCCTCTTTATACTTATTTTTCCTCATGCTTTTCAATGTTCCAGTTTTGCATATATTTTATGGTGAGCATGGCACAGGTGCGTGAATGTGTGTGTGCGATATTCCCTATACTAAACAGTGTGACACACTGCACCGTACAGCAGGCACAGTGTGGCATGGGGACATCCAACTGACATCTACCTAGAGGGGACAGCAGGAAAGCAAAATGAAAGACCCGAAGCAGAGCTGTCCCTGAACTCCTAGAACCCGTTCATTCATTCATTTATTCCTCCATCCAAAAAAGCGTTTTACTGACCCGGGTAGGTACCATGCTCTGCTGCCCACAACAGACAGAGGCAACAAAACAAGCATCTTTCAGAGGGGCCGGATGTGCCCTGCCCCTGGGACTTGGGCTGCTGGTGTACAACACTGAGTTATACCCAGGCAGTGCTCCCGTGAGCTAATACTGCAGCCCCCCAACCCTAGGCCACAGGCCCACACCAGCCCTGTGAGGAACCCATCACCTCCTGAGCGCCACCTCCTGTCAGATCGGCAGTAGTGTTAGATTCTCTTAGGAGCGCAAGCCCTACAGTACACTGGTGGTGCACTTCCTATGGGATTCTCATATCTCAGTGATGGGAGTGACTGTAATACAGATGAAGCTTCCCTCATCTGCCCTCTGCTCACCTCTGGTTGTCGGGCCTATTTGTGAATAAGCCAGGTGAATGGACTTTGTCTGTGCTAGAGGAGGATCAACTGCTTGTTATGGCCAATGACGGTGGCCTTAAAAGTATGTTTGAGACGACTTCAAATCTCCGTACATTCTGGATTAAAGTACAGAGGGAATATCCTGAGATAGCCACCAAGCCCTGAAGAGCCTGCTTCCATCTCCAGCAGCCTATCTTTGTGAAGCAGCGTTTTCTGCAGGGACGGCAAACAAACAAGATTACAGAGTAGACTGAACGTAAGCCACACACTCAGGACCCATCGCCCCGAGATGGGACCATCCAGTTGCAGGAAGACAAGCGCAGGACTCCCACGGATTCTGCATCGTGGTGAGCTCTGTGATTATTTCGCTGTATGTATATTACATTGTAATAACAATAGAAATAAACTGCATGATGAATGAAATGCACTTGAGTCATCCCAAAACCATCTCCCCCCCAGGGCTGTGGAACAATTGTCTTCCCAAAAAGGTTGGGGACCACTGAGCTAATGCACAGCCAAATACACCCCCTGTCACAGAGGGTGGAGATGACAGGGGTCAGCCAGACCTAGGCTCCTAATCCTGGTCACAAATGCGCGTCTGTTCACCGGGAGGTGTAGCAGCTACTCAGTGTGGCTCTTGGTTCACACCTGGCCTTCTCCATTAGCAAAGAAGGGAACTTTTCCAAACGTGATGCATGGGGAAAAGCTCCTGCCCCACCAAGACGCCTCTCCATCTGTTCCTAGATGTCTGAAACTGCTCTCAGATGGAGGAAGTCGGGTAAGGGATGCGATTTTAAATGTCCTTGCCATGGGGCAAGGTCACCTGCTGAGGAATTTGCACTGCTTTGTACATGACTCTGATCCAATAGTCTCTGAACAACCAGTTTTGATAGAAGGGAGTTGGGGGGAGATAAACACAGGTTCCAAGCCACAGAATAGAAGCCCTAGGCTGGAATACTCAGCAAAATCGTTTCAAAGCAGACTGGGCAGGTACCAAGATAACTACTGGGCCCAGGGAAAGCACCCAGCACTTTGTTGGGTGCCTCAGCACCTTTGTGCCTTGAAACACCCAGCTCAAACTAGCCCTGCTGCTTTAGAAGCGTTTTAGAGGTCCTGCAGTGCCTGTTAGCTAATTACATATTTAAATCCCTGCCTAGTGGAAAATTACACTATGATTAACATAGCCTGGGTTACATGACAGCGCGTGGGGATGGTGCTGTGTGTTCATGCTTTGTTTCCCTGAGAACAAGCAAAGACACAGTGAAAAGACTGCCCCACCCACTGGGGAGGGGTGTAAGGCAGCACCACAGGCAGCAGGTGTGAAGGAAATTCCTGTGCGGCCCAGGAACAAGCATTCTTGCATAGAGCCTCCCATCAACTCGGCCAACTCACCAGGTGGGGCTTGTCAGAGTCACTCTTTGGTCTTTCCCCTCCCTCTGGGTTTGAGGGGTGGCTTTTCTATACTGACCTGGGATTTTCCCAAAACAGGGAGAGACGAACAAGAAGACAACACCAGAGACCAGGCCTGTAACACATACAGGTGAAATGACGGCATCTCCTGGGTGCACAATCAGCCTTGGAAAGCAGACACCAGTCCTCTGGGCTGGGGAGGAAAGTTGAACTTTGCAGCTTGATCAAGGACTGTTTCATCCACAGCTTACTTACTGACCCCCAAAATTCAGTCACTATAGAGAATGTTAGGGCTGGAAAGAAGTTTGGGAAAGTGCTTGCACTTTACAGGAGGATACCACCAGGATTCCAGAAAGTTACTCAGGCTAGACTAGACCCCAGCCTCCTGACTTCTGGTCACATCCTATTCCAGAGGAGGACCCTGAAACAATATGTTATTTTCCTGCTGGGAAAAATAAGACAAAGAAACAGATTTCACTTACTGTGTAGTATTTGGGGTTAAATTTCCTATAACAATATGAGGGAAACATAGCAAAGAACATCCAAAGATGTACCATTCTACTTCCAAAGGGTGAGACTCTGAAAGTCATTGAGTTGTATCGAATCCAGGCACAAATACAGTTGGCTAAGTTCATCGGCAGCTTACAGAGGGCTGTTCAGTTCAATGGTATGAGTTTCTTTAAAGATTTTATTTCATTTTAAACAATTCTGCCTAAAAAATACTGATACCGTTTGGATACATTGAGTTTTGAAAACAGCGTTGTAATTGTGAAAACCATTTTCTCTCAAACAGTTCTGCAGACTGGGAGTCCCAGGTGTCAGCAGGGTTGGTTTCTCCAGAGGCTCCTCCTTTGGCTTGTAGCTGGCTGCCGTCTTCAGGTGTCTTCAAAGTTCTTCCCTCCGTGTGTCTGTGTCATAAAGTCACACTAGAGTGGAGCCCACACTAGTGACCTCATTTTATTAAAGATCCTATCTCCAAAAGTAGTCACACTCAGAGGTACTGGAAGTCAGAGTTTCAACATACCAATGGGGGGGGATACCAATCCACCCATAACTGTATGCATCTATTTTTAAGGGTAGACCTGCATATAGTATATTGTGTGAAGATAACGAGCATCTCTGCCCTACGGTCACAAGGTTTTCTATAGAACCTGGGTATGATATATATGGTTGCACTTCTAGTCAAATTTTTATACACTTTTAATAGAAATGATGAGTCTGTAGATCATACTCTACAATTCATATAAAGAGTAACACACACACATACACACAGCGTTAGGATAATTTTACTCAAAGGAACAGCCACTCTTTAATTCTGAACATTTAAGACATCCAGAATCACTTTCCCTAAGCAATTATGATTTTACAAAAAGCTGTCAAGACCATCACAAAGTTTTACTGCCCAGACAGAGCTAAATGCCTGGAGCTTTCGGCAGTGATTTATTATTTACTCTGGAGGTAAGTTGCTAAGCAAGATTTATTCAGTAAGAACAGAGCCATCTTAACAGTACAATATGTGTTTGACTCTGAGGAAGATATTTTTTCACCATTCCTCAAGAGAATTTGTTCTCTGTAATCAGAAAAATACATCTGTATGTAAGTTTTCATCCTTTAGTGAGATTGAGGGCACCATTATGCATTTGACAAGACAGTTTGGTTTCAAACGTTCTCATTTGAATTTTAGCTCTGAGAAATTTTGCCGTAAATTTTCATGATAAAAACAGTAGAACAATCTCAAAGTCTGTTGATAAAATATGTTGGGTATCTGCTTTGCTCACACAGGACTTTTATTTTCTGGCTATTTGCTTCATGACACTATAGTGGCCTAAAACTCACACTTATACCATCTGAGAGAGATTCCAGATTCCTAAGAAAAAGAAAACACTAATAATGAATATTTGCCAACTTTGTTTTTCAGAACTGGTAACAAGCACCAGGGGCCAATTGCTGGCCTACTACCGCCCCCTAGTGGCCATAATGTATTTTTTTTTTTTTTTTTTTAATTGAGAAAGGGAAGTTGGGGAACTGGGACACAAGAAAGTAGTAGCACCCTAAGCCCCCCAGTTCAACAACCTGTTCCCCAAGATACCCACGGGCTCCAGCTTCCCTTTTACCAGGTATAGACAGTGGTATGATACATTCATGCATATGAAGGTGGCCACAATTTAAAAACTTTCCTTCTCCCCGGACTGTAGGCATTTTAACAAAAGCACTGGAGTGAAAAGGCCACTGCTTCACTCAGCACAGTAAGTCGCCATGGTAAAATTTAGGCTGAAGGAGAGATATTTTTCCTGGGTTTGGGGGTGTTCTTTGGTTTTGTTTGGGGGAGGCAGGTTTCTTTGTTGTTGTTTCTTTGGAGAGGTCTCTTTGAAAAGTCAGACAATGCCTCCATTTCTTCCATAAATCACTACCCTTGCTATCATCAGTCAGAGGGGTGAAAATCAGCAGAGAAAATGATCCATTTCCCAACCACTGCCATCGTTTTGCCCAGCTGGAAGGTATGGGTCTGGGGTGGCTCTGGCCACCATGTCCAATGGGGCATCTCCCCCTGCAGATGCAGAGTGGATAGAAACATGAGCAGGGAATGTTCTGGTCTGACACCAACCACCCTCCCACAGCTGCACCGCCTCAGCAGGTCAGGGCGCTTTCCAGGCAGGTAGCCAATCTCCAAGTTTATTTTAGGTCGGGGGAGGCAGGAGTGAGCAGAGGGAAGTAGACAAGGAGGCAGGATCTGGGGAGTTTTACAGAGGCTCCAGGCCATGTCTCGGCACTCTGGTTTGGGCTAGTCATTAATCAAGCCCCTCCCCACAGAAGGGGGCCATCCAGAGGGCCATCCTGACTGCCAGTGCCCTTGTCCAATCTAGACAGAACCATGAAGAAAATGGAAAGAATGCAGAGAGAGCTAGGGCGGCTTCCTGCCTCCGGCACACTCGCTGAGAAGCCATAGTCGCCTTTGCAACATCCACCCCACTATCCCCAGCTCCCACAGGCACAGAGTCTATGGAGCCAGAAGCTGCTAGAGCGTGGCTGGGAGTCAAAGATCTCCCCGTCAGGCCACAGTTTCGACTGAGTAGTGTGAGGAGTGCGATATGGACGCAGTCTGGTGTCAGGCAGGGCTCGGTGTGAATCCCAGCTCTGGGGCTGGCTAAGCTGTCCGACCTTTGACAACGTTTCCGTTCTTCCACTCTCAGCTCAAAGGGTTTTACCCTCAGGGACAACACCTCTGACCCCACAAACTGGATCAGATTCCCTGTTTTCAAATCTCATAATCCCTTAACATTTTTATTTATAACATGTATCGCTGTTTGTAATTTTATATTTTATATGTGTGATGATTTGTCCGTTGTTTTATTCCTGTATTCTAAGCTCAGAGAAAGCAAAGACCGCATCTCTTTCATTCAACCATTTTATCCCAGAGACGAGCACACAGACTATACATGCTAAAGATTTGAGAAATAAATGAATTACACTGACTTTTTATTGTCTGTAAAATAGGTTTGTTGTTGAAAATGAATGAATCGGGCGGCACCTGTGGCTCAAGGAGTAGGGCACCGGCCCAATATACTGGGGGTGGCAGGTTCAAAACCAGCCCGGCCAAAAAAAAAAAAAAAGAAAATGAATGAATCAATTTATACCAAGGGTGTCAAAAAAATGTAGACACATTTGAAGAGATGTTATCTATGCGTTACTTTCTGAAGTTGAATTGAAGATACCGGAACTACTCAAGTGTACCTAGACACGCTACACATATGCATTTTACCTACCATTCATACACTTTTGAGTGATGATTGATCTCTTATAATGTGTATAAATTTTCTTAGCATCCCCAGTGTGTGAAACAAAATCCTCCCTGTGTCTGACACAGAGTAGGTGCTCAAAATGGGGCTGTTTCTTTGCCACTCTTTGGGGACCCACTATAGAAGAATGGTTGCCCCTGACCACCAGGGGTACCACCGACCAGTGAAATTAGGCAAAAGAGAAAACCAGGGACCCGAGTAATCCACAAAGCCCATCACCAGTCCCTGAATAATCAAAACCAGTTGGCACATTACAATTAATCGCCTCTTCTCTCGAGATGTCCCTTGATGGCAGGAAAAGTTATCTCCAGCTTCACTTTCCTCTCCATCCCAGAAAGAGAGTAGCCAGAGGGATTGTAAATCCATTCCTAACATTTTCAGTTGTTTGAGTTATGTTCTACTAGAATTAAGAAGGTGACTTTAAAAACATGAAGGAGAAATAAAGGTTGCACTTCCCAGAGCAGAGCACAGGTGTAAAATGAAACTGAACTTTTAATATGAGTCTTCTCTGGAGGAGAAAGTACTAAGAATATTTTTATAGAATACTTGCATTATGGGTAATTTTTTTAAATCCAAGGTTCAACTTGCATGACACTAAGACATAAGTCTACCACTTAATGACGTTTATAACTCTGTAACAATACATTTTGTATAAATTACTGCTGAGGCTTAACATTTCTGATTATGATATATAGAATAAAGTGATGTCATAAAGACGAAGTTTATAAGTTACGATCTGTCCTGTTGCTTTAAATAAGAGGATTTCTGGAGACAATTGCCTTGATGAATATAAACTCAAATGAACCTTGAATCTCTTCAATTATTCTTATTTAGAATTCATTTTCCTTTGAACTTTCATTTAACTCAAAGCACAATGGTTCCATTATAAATCAGACGTGAGCTTGTCTTTCCTGCAATAACAAGTATGCTTTAAATAATGAACAACACCTATGATCATAAAAGATAATGTTTCCATGCACCAAAATACAAAAGGTAAAGAGATTTATTACCCTAGTTTAGTGACGATGGGTTGAATATTTTTGTAGCAACAGACATCTCTATTCTAGACAACACTTTTTGTTTGACTTTTTAGTGTATTTGCTTTCCCAGAAGACTGAGGTGCCCTAACACCAATGAGAAAAACTCAAGATTCGGTACACCATGCTTCTGGTGGCTGAGGAGCTCAGATCTCTCCTAGCTCAGTTTTCCCAGTAGGCTAATGGGTATGAAAATCTTTCAACCTCCATGGGTCTTTTTCCTACTACGAAAGGGTTGGGTGAAATCATCCTAAATTCATCCCAAACTCTAAAAGGACTGTGACTCTGTGTGCCTTTCCTTTTGCACAGGCTGATGGTGAGTAACAACTAAGTTAACAGAGGTGAATACACCTTAAAAGGCATAAAAGTGCTGAAGGTGGCACGTGATCATTTTCACCCCACCTCTGTCCATACCGTTACACATCCATTATGGAAGATGCTATGCAAGACAGTACAGAAAACCCTGAGAACATCTCCAAGCCAGGACAGATCAAACTATATGATAAAGAGGATCTTCTAGAATTCCCATAATAAATTCTCTTGAATGGACTCTAACTCCCCCATAATAGGTCAAGTGGCCAAACCACCCCAGATGAGAGCCTACTTCCCATGCAAAATCTCCCCAGCAGACAGGCCACAGAGGACTGAACAGGTAGGAAGAGCAGTTGGAAAGCTTTCTTCCTGTTATCTCTTCATGCATTTCATCTTCAAAGCATGGTGACCTGCCTCCAATATACCCTCGGGTGTGGGATTTACATTTTTAATATTGACATTTATGACGGGGTGCTTTTTCCTGGTTAATTGGTATCAGAGCAAAATGTTTGCCTCTCTCCTGAAATAAATCTCTTCAAGAGCTTCAATTGCACATTCTTTTGTTCTATCCCTCATTTGAAATGGGCTCTATAAAGCCGCCAGACCACGCTACATAATCTTTCGCCTCTCACGTTTTTAAATCTGGGGGTTTATGCTTTAATGGCTTTGATGTGCTTACTATTCAGCCTGTTACTTAAACCACGTTCCTCCCCACCCGACACTCGGCTCTCCCTCAGCCTGACAGCCTGTACCCTCTGAGGCTGAAAGGATTTATTTATCATCCAGAACGTTTCCATAATTTTGGAAACATATGTTTGGAAATTACATTCCAATATCTCGTACTATGTTCTTTGTCTTGCATCTGTTCTATCAAAACAAACAAAACACACATAATTATATTCCAATGGCTGCGAAGGCGACATTTTCCACAAGAGCTGGTTCTTCCATAAACAGCACGAGTCACAAAAAAGCCCTTACGCACCCCTTCCATGTCACCTTAAATCACATTCTGGTGTTAATTAGAGTTAACCACTGATAATAACAAACTTCTACAACATAACTATGAAACTTTAATTGACTTCTTTCCAAATTCATTTCAATTTTATAGGATAATCTCTTTATTGAAAATTAGCTATTGTTGAAAAGCCAGAGTCCCAACATAATACTCAACCTTGCGTGGACAACAACCCGGTAATCTTTTCTCCTCCTAGGGTATGACTTGCATTAAACAAATACGCTTTTTAAAATCCATTTCTCTCCTTGTAATATCCTAGTGGAGAGAAATAAGTCAGTCCACAACAACAACAACAAAAACAGGCATGACGCTTGAATGAAGCAAATAATCAGCCAAAACGTATTTCTCTCTTTCTCTCTCTCTCCCCTCCCTTCACATACACACACACCTTTAACCAGAAAAATTTTACATCTACTGTGTTTTTTCTAGAATGTCTGATGTTAAAACAGGGCAAAATTGGATCAAGCGGCATTGAAAAAGCCCCTCAAAACCAACAACTGCTATCATCCTATTCATTAAAAACAAAATGTCACCATTAAAATAAGTTTCCTCTCCTCAGGTTTCTCCCCTTGTTACCTTGTCCTCTTAGGATCTTGGGGCTACTAAGAAAGGTGAATCTGGGGCGAGGTAAGTCTGGTGTCTGTAGTGCTGTGCTGGTAAATATTTAACAACCAGGTAAAAGGGAGGAGAGAAACTCTGATTTGCATTTTTGCTAATTTCTATAAGGTCAATACCTTCCTCACGGCCAATTTCAGGCTACCAAAGTGATGTCACTGAGTGACAGAGTTGGGAATATCTGTGCACAATCGGCTTCTCCAAGGCAGCACGAGCTGGTTCCACTGGACACCTGTGACACACTCTGGCATATGGGAGCAGTTCTACAAGGAATTAGCCCCGGAGTTCTTAAGTTTGCTCTCATCTGCTGTTTCTAGAATCTTTTCAGATGTTGCTGTCAATTACCTGGGCTAAAAAGCACTTACAGGATCCATATAGGATCATGGGCAGAGAGGCCAATACTAGTTACTACACTCAATTCGTACACAGCATAATCCACATAAATATTGGCCTCCATGGGATCCAATCTCAACATAAAGATATGGTCTAAGAAAATGGGCATGTGATTCCAGAAGCTTTGATAAACAATATCAATCTTGGGGTTTTCTTATTAAAGTTTAGGGAAGTACTTCACCCAGAAATCTCCCAATCGACCCTCCTCAGAGATCTCATTCTGTCTCCAAAGTTTTGCAGTGATGTTAAGGCTAAAACACGCGTGCTGTCTCTTGCTCCCACAGTCCCTCCCTTGCATTCCTCCCACACGCGCACACCACGTGCTCATGTGTATACACACACACATCCTACACCATCGTCCTGCCCCCCATCCCGTCCCCCCACTCCTTTACTCACATGTCACACTGTCTACGCGTGACTGCCCCCACCGTGAACAGTGCCCTAAGAAGCGTGGCTCTTCTCCCAACCTGACTGTTCTCCACGTCTAGTGAATGACATTCTGCAGTCCGTTACAGTAATGTGAAGTAATTGCCAATGTGACTTTTGCAGCTTCTCAGTAAAATACCAGGGTGCCGTGACTCATACCTAATTCTGGGAGGCTGAGGTAGGATCGCCTGAGGTCAGGAGGCCAAGACCAGTCTGAGCAAGAGCAAGACCCCTTCTCTACAAGAAATAGAAATTTTAGCCAGGCATGGTGGTGCACACCTGTAGTCCCAGCTATTCAGGAGCCTGAGGCAGGACGATCACTGGAGCCGAAGAGTTTGAGGTAGCTGTGAGCTATGATGTTGCTGAGACAACAGAAAGAGACCCTGTCACAAAAAAAAAAAAAACAGGAACACTTACCTAGTTTCATTCTATACCAGGCACTAAGCTAAGCACTCAAGAAGAGACTTGTGTAAGTCATGGAGTCAGGAGCCAAACCCGGCAGAATGGCACAAGAGCCCACTGTTCCTAACTACCACTCTCTGCTGAGAACAAAAGCCACTGGTGTGGCTTAAACAAGTCAAAATTTGTGTGCCTCAGTTTCCTCATCTGTGAAATGGGACTAATAACAATATCTACCTTGCAGGGTTTGGAGGAGAAGTAAATGAGTTAACCTATGTAAAGTGCTTAGAACCATACCTGGCACATACAAGGATTTCTTGTGTTAGCCAAGTGTCAACTGGAGCTAGCGACTACTAACCCCATGTTCACAGCCTAAAGGATCCCACGACTTCTCAGAGTGTCTTCTGATAGCCTTCCATGAGTTGGCAAATTTTTTCTGTAAAGAGTCAGGTAACAAATATTTAGACTTCACAAGCCACCGCACATAGTCTCTGTCACATAATCTTGTTAGGTTTTTTTTAAGTCTTTAAATGTAAAAGGTATTCTTCACTTGTGTGTTAAAACAGACCGCAGATTGGATTCGCAGGCCATAGGCTGCTAAACCCTTGCTAGAGAGACAAATGAGGCCCTATTTCAACTGCTCTGTGTTTCTATATGGATGGCAGGTGCCATGTCCAGCTGTGAAGACGGCATAAAGTCCCTGAAACTGCCCAAAAAGCAGGCCAAGGAAAAGGAAAGGGAGAGCAGAAGAAACTCGAAGAGCTTAGGCCACAGGGAAAGGGCCCTGAACCCAGGTGGATTTAAGAAAATTGTTCCTGGGCGGTGCCTGTGACTCAAAGGGGTAGGGTGCCGGCCCCATATACCGAAGGTGGTGGGTTCAAACCCAGCCTCAACCAAAAACTACAAAAAAAAAAAAAAATTATTCCTTCTAGAGCCTCCTGGAGGAAAACAATGTTTAAAAAAAAAAAGAGTAGGAAATCTGGCAAAATATTAGTTTAGCCATTATGGAAAACAGTATGGAGGTCCCTCAAAAATTAAAAATAGAGCTACCATATGATCCAGTAATTCCTCTGGTGGGTACATATACAAAAGAAAGGAAATGAGAGTGTCAAGGAGACATCTGCACTCACACATTTATTGCGGCATAATTCACAATAGCCCAGAAATGGAATCAACCTACGTGTCCACCAACAGATGAATGGCCAGGGGAAACGTGGTGTATATACACAGTGGAACACTGCTCAAATGCAAGAAAAAGAGTGAAATCCCATCATTTGTGACAACTTGGGTGAACCTGGAGGACATCGCGTTAAGTGAAATAAGCCAGACGCCAAAAGACAAATACTGTGTGATCTCGTATATGGAACCCAATAAAAAGAACAGAGTTGACATCACGGAAGCAGAGCACAGAATTAGTGGTTTCCAGAGACTTGGAAGAGGAGGGAAGAAGGGAGGCTGGGGACAGGTTGGTCAAGGGGTACTGAGAGACAGTTAGATGGGAGGGATAAGTTCCATGGTTCTATGGCACAGTAAGATGACGATGGTTAACAGTAAAGTGTTGCAAGTTAGGAAGGAGCTAGAAGAGAGGCTTTTGAGTACCCTCACCATGGAAATATTATCAATGCATGAGGCAATGGATATGCTAAATACTCAGATTGGATCATTCTAACAACATACATGTATCAAAAGGTCAAACTGTACCCCCATAAGTATATATAATCATAATATGTAGATTTTTAAAAGATTATAATGGAAAAACAAAAAGAAAGAAATTTGGAGCAAAGTAATCTGCTCCTGAGGATATACTGACCCTGGGTCCCTTCTTCCTTAAACAGCTACCCTCCCTACTGTAACATCTCCTGCCACCATTAGCTAGAATAAATAAGGGGTCTGTCCTGGAGCCTGTTGTACATTTAATCATAAACTTTTATCTTACAAAAATGAAAAATAAGTAAGTACCATATGTTTTTATGCAGCCAAATGCAGGAACTCAGAAAGACACACACGTATCGATTCACACATCCTCTTAGCAAGTCTTTGCTGATCACTTAGTAAGTGCCAGGCGCTGTGCTGGCTGCTGAGGAGACGAGACAGGGAAGAGAGCACCTGGGGTGCTCACAGCCTGAGGTGAGACAACCACCACACGGCACGTGGTGAATGCTTTAATAGGGAAGGTGAGTGAGGAGGAGCGGGTCCACAGAGGAAAAGATGTTGGAGCTGACCTTGAAGGGCAGGAGGCATTGACTCCGCAGACAAAGGCGTCAGGGAGCAAGGAGGTCTTCAGAAAACCACAGTGATCAGAGGAGCCTCGGATCAGAGAGGGAGCACCCAGAATGGCCAGCGAGGAATAGAGATGAGGGAATTATGAGAACATGGGGCAAGAGGGGTTGTGTGTGGATCCAAACTGTATCCTGTAGGCTTCTGCTTCTCGAACTTTTTAACAGAGAATGTGTCCTCAGGAAAAATCTGAATCTAGAGCCCTGGGTATAAAGCTGATTTGGCTAAAGCAAGTGAGCCCAGAGCACCACCCTCCAGTGGACCCTGTTCTTTGTCCAGCAGGAGAGGGCAGCCTGGGAGCCTCTTGGCAGCACAGGTGGGGAATCCACAGCTCCTGCTGTGGGTGGCAAGCTGAAGGGCCCTGAGCCCTGTCATTGTGACTCCACTTAAATTCTTCTGATGCCAATAAAATTCCATGTATCGATTTTTAATCTTAAACAAACTTTCTATTCTTCTCAGTCCTCTGGCTCTGCAGAGTGGCAGGCTTGACCCCACACTTTGACACTGGAGTCATGTGTCATTACCGAGTTGCCCCTCAGCCCTGCTCTCCCCATCCAGAGGCGTCATCCCGAGTACAGGAAGTGCAACTTCTGCGTCTCTTTCAACAAGCAGTGCAGGGGCAAGATGTGGCTGTTGAAGGGAAGAGCTCTTCCAAGACTAAGATCCCAAGGCTCCCAGTAGGATGAAAGAATGTTCAAACAGGATAAGAACAGTAATGCAGCTACACACCTCCCATGGCAAGCATGATATTAGTGGGAATGGAGGAGTTGGTGGAGAGGAGTTTGTATGTTTCAGGGCTAAGGGTTGATTTAAATCAATTCTGCAGCTCGTGAGACATCACTTTGTGAATCCGTTCACAACCCCTCTTGCCCCACGTTTTTATAATTCCTTCTCATCTCCATTCCCCAGCTGAGTTTCTCTCCTCACTACTGACACCATTTTATTGTGTTCATGTCAGGTTGTACAATTAAGTTCATAAATTCATCCTAGAAGTGCTCCATTTCGGATTGTGTGTGAAAACCCACACTGTACCTCAGAAGTGCATTAATGTAGATAGTTACCATTCAATAAAAAAGAAGTGCTCCATACCTCATGGATGAATGGCACTGTGGTCGCCTTCACTGTACTCCCCTGGGAAGCCGTGCACCAAGGCGAGGGCCTGGGCCACCCTTCAAAGCACTTTTTTTCAAAGAAATTAATTGTCAGATGGCCATTACAGAAAAGGAATTCTAAAATAGCTTTGAAGGGTAGACCAGGAGCTGATGTTGGTATATAGCGCCCCAAGGAGAACAACTTCAAAGGTGACTATAGTGATATTCGGCAATGAGGTACGTAGCACTTTTTCTAGGATGAGTTCATGAACTTACTTGTCATACTGCGTATGTATATATTCTTTGACTATTGTCTTGTGTATTTTTATATAAAGAAACGGTATGTTCTCATGTTTTAGATATCATTCAGTCTCTTCCTTTTTTTACCCAGTGTGATGTTTTATGATCTACCCATATTGCCAGACATGTGCCCAATCCACTTCTCCTAAATACTGTTCACCATTCCATAACCTATGCCCACTCTATCTTACACATCCAGCCCATCCAGGAAGGACAACTAGAATGCACCCAATTCCCCACTACCACAAATAATACTGTGATAAACTTCCCACACTCATTCTTACAAATCTATGTGGAGAATCCTCTGGCATGTATCCCCAGGAGCAGGAAAGAGAGTCTCATGGTGTGGGTGTGCTTGGCTTGACTAAGTACTGTCAGGTTGCTCCCATGCTCTCTCCCTCCAGCAGGGCTAGAGGGCTTTCTTTCCTGCCAACACTGAGCAGCAGTGTTACGGATCAAAATGTGCTCCCCAGAAATATATGTTGAGGTCTAATGCCCAGTAGCTCAAAATGTGGCCATCTTTGCAGACACAGCTAAAATGAGATCACGGGGGATCCTAATACAGTATGACTGCTATCATCAGAAAAAGGGAAGATTTTGACACAGAGACAGACGAGCACAGAGGGAAGACCAGGAGGGAGACACCAGGGCAACACTGTGTGAGTGTGAAAGTAGAGACTGGGGTGATGCGTCTACCAGGTAAGGAGTGTCAAAGACTGCCTGTGAACCCCCAGAAGCCAGGGAGGCCTGGAAAAGATTCTCCCCCAAGCCCTTAAGAGGAACGAGCTCTGCTGACATCCTGATTTTAGATTTCTAGCTTACAAAACTATGACAATAAATTTTTATTATTTAAGCCGCCTAGTTTGGGATAGTATACTCTTTTAGAGCAGACCCAGGAAACTAATATGCTTTGCATTTCGAGTTCTGTCATGGTTATTTTTATTTTTATTTCTCTACTCACTAATGAGTTTGCACATCTTCCTTGCATGTTTTTAGTCATATGGGTTTCCCTGTAAACTTCCAACTTCTACCCTTTGGCGTCTTTTTCATAGGGATTTCTGGTTTTTTCTTATTGATTTGCAGCAGTTCCTTATAAATTTAAGCTATCAGTGCCTTAGATTTTGGTACTTTAAAAACCATCTCCTCCCAAATTATTATCTGTCTGTTAATCTTATCAATTCATCATTGGGCAAAATTGCTTAACGTCTATTTAATCAAATTCCTCACTTTTTCACTTATTATTGGTGTATTTGGGGTTTTGCTCAAGAAATCTTTCCTTAATCCTGTGTTACAAAAATAGCCTCCTACATAATGTCCAATAAACCGTATTGTTCTACCTTTAACATTTAGAGTCACTATATGCATATGGTGTGATATAGAGATTTGTTTTACACACCAGTATAATAAAACACTCCAAAATGTGATGGCATAAAACAACAACAAACATTTTATTTGGCTGATGTAGCTGCAAATGTTGGCAGGGATCAGCAAGGACGGTTCATCTTTTTGCCATGGAGTGTCAGCTGAGATGCTCCAGTGGCTGAGGGATCCACTTTCAAGATGGGATTACTTGTATGGCCAGCAAGGTGGCTTTGACTGCTGGGAGCCCAGCTAAGACTGAGGGTAGCATGGGCCTCAGTTCCCTTCCACTAGGGCCTCTTCACAGGCTGCTCGAGCTTCTGCACATTATGAAGACTGAACTCCAAGAAAAACACAAAAGTCTTATGACATTATATGACCTTTATATTCTTATGTGATATGAGGTCATATCAGCTTTTTATATAGCTGAAGAAATCACTTAGCATTACTTCCACTACAGTCAAAAATCTGCCCAGAGTCGAGGCGAGGGAACATACATTTCACCTCTCAATGAGAAACAGGTCTAAGTCACTTTATATTAAGGACACATGGGCAGGAGACAATGCTGCAATCCTCTTTGGGAATCGAATATACCACAGATCCAATTTCCTTAATTAGGTCGTCTTTATTGTTTGCTAAATTCCTTATACACATCAACTGAGTGCTCTACTCTGTTACACCATTCTGTTTGTCTTCATTTGCCACAATAAGGCTTACGTACTAATATCTAAAAATATGTCCTAATATCTGATAGGGCAAGTTTCCCCTCTTTGTTCTCCTTTTTCAAATATGTTAATTATTTGTGAACTTTAAGCATCCATACAACTTTTAAAATACATCAATCAAGCATCTAAAAAAAAAATCCTACTGGAAATTTTTAGGATTGTCTTAACTTTGTAGGTTAATTTGGAAAGAATTAACATAATTTATATGATCAGGCTGCTCACATACATAGAAATTACTCCAATCTTTTATTCAAGCTTCATTTTATAGCTTTTAAAAATTTTAATATTTCATCTATAGAGGTTTTTATTTTTTATTAATCCCTAAATATTTTATAGTTTTTGTTGCTGCCATGAATATTATTCTTTTTTAATTATGTTTTCTAATCTGTTTTTGCTTGTGTTGAGAAATTCTATTGATATTCATAAGCTAATCTTGCATCTGGCAACCTAGCTTAACTCAAATAGTGAGCTGGGTCTGTCATTTTTTTGCTACGTGGATGATCACATTATATGCAAATAAAGACAGTTCCTTCTCTTCCCCTCTAATCCGTACCCCTTATTCCTTTTTTTGAATTTATAGTTGTCTAGGAAGTCCAGTATTGTGCTAACAGTAATGAGTGATGAGTATCCATCTCTTATTACTGATTTTAAAAGGAACACATCTTTTTCCACTAAGTATAATTTGTGCTTTAATTTTTTAACACAAATAGGTATAAACTTTATTCAATGCTTTTCTATCTTTACTAAGATAATTATGAGATTTATTTTCTTTCAGCTTACTGATGTGTTATAACTATGTTGAATCTTCCTTCTACTTCTAAATAAACTTACCAAATAACAATGTATTTATATATATATATATATATATATTTTTTTTTTTTTTTTTTTTTTTTTTTTTTGAGACAGAGCCTCAAGCTGTCCCCCTGGGTAGAGTGCCGTGGCATCACAACCTCCAACTCCTGGGCTCAAGTGAGTCTCCTGCCTCCTCCTCCCAAGTAGCTGGGACCACAGGCGCCCGCCACATCACCTGGCTATTTTTTTGGTTGCAGCCATCATTGTTGTTTGGCGGGCCCGGGCTGGATTCAAACCCGCCACCTTAGGTGTATGTGGCTGGCGCCTTAGCCACTTGAGCCACAGGCGCCGAGCCTGTCTTAATATTTTTAATGCTAACATTTGATAAGTTACTACTAATTTTTATTTAGGGTTTTCATATCTCTGACCATAAGAAAAATAGGTCAGTAATTTTCTGTTCTTATCTTTTTCTAATTTTTGAGTATTATGTTCAACTCAAAACACAATGAGAGAGGCAGCTTTTGTTATTTTTCTGTTTTCTAACTTGAGGTTACTGGAATCTTACTGTAAAATTATCTGGGTTACCTGCTTTATTAGCATGGAGGTCTTTGTTTATTATTTCAATTTTTTGGTGCTTATTGGTTTATTTAAGTTGTCTATTTCTTCTTTTACCTTTATAGGCATTTAATCATGTTCTCTGAATATTTTCATTTTATGTCAGATTTTCAAATTTAGCAAGATGAAGTTATTCATAAGTTAATTGTTTCATTTTATCTGTCTATAGCTGTTTCTCCCTTTTCAACTTTTATCTTGTTAAATCTTTTTTGCTGATTCTTCTTTATTGATTCACATCTTCATTAACCATGAAATATTAATGGCATGGCTCCTGCTATTTATATTTCTAAAAAGAAAAACAAGTTTTTTTGGTCAGTCTTCCATAGTGTGTGTGTATGTGTGTGTGTGTGTGTTCTCCATTGATTCTTACTCTTATATTTATTATTTCTCTCCTTGTTTATTTTGATTTGCTCTGTTATTCTTTTCAAATACCCTGGGTAAGACCTTTAACTCACTTGATGTTAACTTTTTAATTTAGTCAAAAATAGATTTAAAGTAGATTCTCCTCTGACAACTGTTTAGCTCTGCCCCACTTATTCAGATATAGACTATTTTTACTGCCACTTTGTATTATTATTTTTATTTATTTATACTAATTTCCCTTATACTCATTAAGAATTCAAGAAGTAAACCTCCCTTTTAGCTGACGAATTTCTTAGTAATATTATTTAGTTTCTGGACATATGTTATCTTTCTAGGTAACTTTTAGTGCCATGGAGTTCAGAGAACATAATCTGCGTAATTGTCATTGCTTGGAATTGATTGAGGCTTCCTTTGCAGCCTGATGTGTGGTCAGCTTTTACACGTTTCTGTGCACTCTCAAAGATTGCGTATTCTCTATCGCTGTACCTCGAGTTCTACGTAATTCTAATAGCACGAGGTTTTTATTATATTACTCAAATTAAACATGTCACTGCTTACTTTTGTTTCATTTATGCTATCGGATTCTAACCCTGGGCCTGTAAAATAACTCTAATTTTTTTTTTTTTTGAGACAGAGTCTCAAGCTGTCACCCTGGGTACAGTGCCATGGCATCATAGCTAACAGCAACCTCAGACTCTTGGGCTTAAGCAATTTTCTTGCCTTAGCCTCCCAAGTAGCTGGGACTACAGGTGCCCACCATAACACCCTGCTCTTTTTTTTTTTTAATGGCAGTTGTCATTGTTGTTTTAGCTGGCCCGGGCCAGGTTCGGACCTGCCAGCCCTGGTGTATGTGGCTGCCCTACTCACTGAGCTATGGGCAGGGCTGAAAAAAAAATTTTTTTTTTTTGGTAGAGACAGTCTCACTTTATCGCCCACAGTAGAACGCTGTGGTGTCATATGGCTCATAGCAACCTACAACTCCTAAGCTTAGGCGATTCTCTTGCCTAAGCCTCCTGAGTAGCTGGGACTATAGGTGCTCACCACAATGCCTGGCTATTTTTTTGTTGCAGTTTGGCCTGGTTTGAACCCGCCACCCTTGGTATATGAAGCCAGTGTCCTACCCACTGGAGCCACAGGCACTGCCCACCGCTGAATTTTTTCAACAAAAATGAAACAATAAGCATTTGTTTTATTGACACACTGGGCATAGACCTGTGTTTACCCATGCTTAGGCTTCAGCCTGCTTTTCCAAGCCATCATTTTACAATTTATTAAGCAAACAAGTCATCAAATGTCTCTCATCCATCCACTTGATGTGATCTTTATATACACACTAGTAAGTCCCATTTGGAACAGGTGAAAATCTTTCAGTAAAAGCTTTAAAGATGGGCTTATGAACTGAAATTTAAATTTCACCAGTAAATTATGTCAAACGGAAAGAACTCAGTTATAAATTTCAAAGGAGGAAGAGGATGAGAAGGAGAAGGAGATTTTGTAGATGAGCAACAGAGGTGGCAGAAAATAGTCTGTCAGATCCCTTCCCATCACTTAGGAATTTCATGCTAGGAGATGAATGAAATTTCAAGGCTTGCGCTCAGTTTTGGCTTGGACTGCTGCCCCCAAAGTGGCAACATGGGTCTTGGCTACTTCATCTTCCACAGGAGAACTTGTACGTCTAACTGTGTAAAGTGGAGGTTACCTTGGTGTGCCCTTCAGCTGCTCTGCCTCCAAAATCTGGATCTAAATCAGAGACTGGCACAAGCCTCAATCCCTACACCAGTGGCAAATGTCACCGACTAATCAGCTCTTTAGACAGCCCTTCATCAATCAGAGTGGGTTTCTTGGCGACCCTGGGATCAATGGAAAATCAAAGCCACTCTAACTTTGGAGACCTAAGTCTTACCTAAAAAACTGAGGACTAGCCCTGAATCATAGCAGGTAGCAAAGTCAACCGGGTAGCTCAACATTGCTTCCTGATTGGCTCCAAGACTCTAGACACGTGGGTTACCCTACCTCTGATCCCTCCAGCAACATGAGAGCATGTGCCAAATGAATGAGGTGCCCTCCTGTTTTGTGAGAATTCCTGAAGAATTCCTGTTCTCCTCACATAGTAGAAACACATGCTCCTGAGCACCAAGAATGAGCACCAGTGCCCATCCCATGACCTGGAGTGTTCCACATTACTGGAATCCAAACACAGATACAACAAGGCAAGACCAGGCACTAAGCCTCAGGTTTATGATCCTAGCTCACTAGGAGGCTATGCTGAGAGGATTGCTTGAAGCCAGGAGTTGGAGACCAGCCTGGGCAACATAGTGAGACTCCACTATTTCTTTACTAAAAATAGAAAAATTAGCCAGACACCATAGCAGACACCTGCAATGCCAGCTACTCAGAAGACTGAGGTAGGAGGATCATTTGAGTTCAGGAGTTTGAGGTTGCTGTAAGTTATGATGATGCCACTGCACTAGTCTGGGCAACAGAGCAAGACCCTGTCAAGGAGGGAGGCTGGGGCAGGGAGGGAGGAAAGGAGAGGAGAGGAGAGGGGGAAGAGAGGGGAGGAAAGAAAAAGAAGGGGAGAGGAGAGGAAAGGGGGGAAAGGAAAAGAAGGGGAGAGGAGAGGAGAAGGGAGGAGAGGAGAGGAGAGGAGAGGAGAGATGAGACCAAGGTAAACTTCAGGCTCTTTTCATGGACACAACTACACTGCAGGTGAACTGCAGGTGAACCAGTCAGGGTAACTGGTCATAAGCAACAGAAATGGCTCTGGGTAAACTGAGCAGAAATGACTTTACTGAGAGGGTATCAGGCAGCTCAGAGACACTCCAAAACAGCCTGGGAAAGAGGCTAAGGGAATAGGCAGACACAAAGAAAGCTGGGCCACTAACCACAGCCCCAGCCTCCCTGTGTCAACCTGCCAACCTCCCTGTTGGCACAGGCCCTGGAAACCCCGTGTTACTGCCACTGCTGCTGCAGCCACCTAAAGGGTTCTCCACTGTCCCCAGTCCTTGGCTTCACCAGCTTTTATTTCAGAGCTTCAGGCAGGGCATGTGACTGCCAGAGCACAGGCACTCACCTGCTCCCAGATGCCAGCGGGCTCGTGTGGCCTTCTTTAATGAAAGGCTGGCTCTGCTCACCCCAAGAATCACATGAAATTTTCCAAATGTAGGAGGGTTGAGGTTCCAGGGCAGTGCAAACCTAAAAAGACAAAACTCACTAAGTTGGCTAGGGTGGAGTGTGGAGTGGACTCCTTAGAGTCCTTCTTAGAAAGCACTAACCTCAAAATAATTTGAACCCAACTTGGACCTTATTCTCATGCTAAAGATAGAGGATAATATCACCTAACCCAATGCGTGGCGGAAGTAAGGATTAAGTGAAATGAAGCATGTGGGGTGATTTGTGTATTACACCCTGGCTAGGCAGATGTTAGGGATTTTCCTCATCCCGTGTTCTTTGCAGACTTCTTCCCATTCCTCATCTGGCACTGGTCCATGCCGTAACTCTCCCCTTAGGCCTCTTGGCGGACAATCCTGTCCCTCACTTCACAGGGTCCGTAGACACTCCACCTGCTTCTCACCACCAACTGACACCTGCCTGTACCTGCTCCGTCCTCTCCTCCTTCACGGTCCCCCCACCCCCGAGACACCTCTAGGTCCTATCCAGGGCCAGCCCTTCCCCCGGATAACTGGCTCCTATCCCTCCCTTACTCGTCCAGAATCTTCCACCATCAGTGACCCTCTCTATGCCCTCGGTCTCTCTCCTCCTTGTCTCTGCTAGATCCTCACATCCCACTCTCTCCCACACCACCTTCCCATCTGCCCCCAAAGCCGCAATCCCCATTAGTCACGGTCCACTCTGACTTTTCTCCTTCACAAGCAGCTCCTGAGGCACCTGCACCTGTGTGCTCCTCTGCCCTTCTCCTGCTCACTCTTCAGCCTGTCCCAGTCTGACCTCAGCCTGACTTTTCCTCCGTCCCACTAGGTCCACACTGTGCCCTCACTTAGCTCCCAGCATCCCTCAACGCATGGCCAGTGGCTCCCTCCTTCTAGAGACAATCCCTTCCTTGACTCCAGGACACTGTCCTCCGTCTCTCTGGACGCTCCCCGTGATCATCTCAGCCATCTCCCCATCCTCCACATGGCTTGTGAGGGCTGACTCCTCCTTCCCACCTTCATGTCACTAACCCCTCAGCCCCATCCTCTCACCTCCTACACACGCCTCTAATCCGTGCACTTCTACCCACTAGCACATGACTGAAAATCTTCCACATCCACTGTGGCCTTCTGAACCACTCTCTGCCCAGCAATCATAGCATGTCTTGTTTTGTTTTTGAGAAAGAGCTTCACTCTGTCACCCAAGCTACAGTGCCATGATGTCAGTCTAGCTTACTGTAACTTCAAACTCCTGGGCTCAAGTAATCCTCCTGCCTTAGCCTCCTGAGTAGCTGAGACTAAAGGTACCTGCCACAACACCTGGCTAATTTTTCTATTTTTAGTAGAGATGGATCTCACTTTTGCTCAGTCTCGTCTTAAACTTTTGAACTCCTGAACTCAAGGGATCCTCCCACCTCAGCCACCCAGAATGCTAGGATTACAAGTATGAGCCACTGCACTTGGCCTAGAGTATACTTCTGAAAATATAAAAAGTGGCAAGTCATTTCTTTGCTTGAAATACTTTAGTGACTGCAAATCCTCCAATGACTTGAAATCTTTCAGCTCCTTCACTGGACTCCGGTGCGTGGCGTGTCCCAGCCCCCGCTGGCCCTGCCTCCTCCCTGCTCACTCTGCAGCCCCCTCCCGCACCTGGGCTGGCCTGCACTGGGTTGTACAGTGTCATCCACTGACACCTCAGGGCCAGTGTGCAGTGCATGACTCTGGGCACACTGTTTGCCTCGCTGGGGTCACGGATGCAGTTACCACAATGATCAGCAATAAACCCCCTTAAAGAAAAGGTGAGTTTTCTTAACTCCCAAACAGTCATCGTATCAGCTACACCTTCCCCTGCTCATTCATCTCTTGGGTCTCCCAGGCGTCACATGGAGGGAGAAGCCTTCCCTGAGCCTCCAAACTAGGTCAGGTCTCCCCAGCAGTCCTTCACGGCACTTAACGTAATTATATGTGTTTGGTAACTCATCATGATGTGTCTGTCTCCTCCATGGACCATAAGTTCCCATGGAATAATGACAGTTTCTAGAGTGTCCTACCCTGAGTCCACCATGGGGAGCATACGCATCTGAGGAGTGACGATGGATGAAAGATGAACCATACAGGCCTCAGCTCTGGCGAAGCAGCTCTCGTCCACTGCCTGGAGACATAAGAAGGGCCTTTCTCCCCAGGGAGAAGTTAACTGCTAAGCAGGACAGGCAGAAGCGGCAAAAACACACACCCCTATTATGAAATTAATTTAAACCTTTTTATATGAAAGCTATAACCTAATAGCAACCTAAGGATTTGGGGAAGGGGGTGGGAGGGGGGAGTGGGTGGAGGAAGTGGGATTCGTGGGTTCACTTCTGTGGTTCATCTTACAAGGGTACAAGTGAAACTTTCTGTGAGTAGAATGTGAACGTTTTAACACAATAAGTAAGAAAGTTACATGAAGGCTATGTTAACCAGTTTGATGGAAGTGTCTCAGATTGTGTGTGAAAACACTACACTGTATCCCCGAAGTGCATCAATGTACACAGTTACCATTCAATAAAAAAAATAAAATAAAAAAGAAGGGCCTTTCTCAGCCACTGTCTAAATTCTCAACCCTCTAAGCCACAGATGGAGGCCCAGAAGGTGGGCTTCCCACACACAATAAATGAAGCCCCCAGCACTATGACACCACAGCATTTGGTCACCCTAGGAGCCACCACTTCTAATCAGCTGGCTACAGGCAGGAAAGACTGCCCAAACTCTCCTCTGCAGGGTGGGGAGGAGGGAGAATCATCCATAGCCCAGAGCTCTCGGGGAACCCAGACCCCCTCCCCCAGCCAGGAGGCCACCGCTCACACAGGCCCTCTAGGGGCTACTCATCCTGGGGCCACATGGACATTTGCCCCTTTTTCTTTTCCTCCCCTGAGCAAGCAGTGCCCCTGGGTAGACACAGACTGCCTTCAGTGTGCCCCCCTTCGTACCAAACCACCATCTTCACCCTATACAGCATGCACTCTGCCCACAGGGCCAGGAAGAAGCTCTGCAGGGGGATTCAGGACAACCCAGCTTCAGGACCAGAGCCCATTTGAAAGGTATTTGAAAGGAAGTGGTTCAAAGAGGGGACAGAGGTCCCAGCCAGAAACTCGGGGCTCTCCTCCCTCTGCTATTTCCTTGTAGGCTGAACAGAGATCTACCCTAACACTGAAGGGGGAGGGGAGAAAGAGGGCAAACCAATGAGAGGAAGAGTCAGGGGAGGACAAAGAAAAAGGGACCGATCAAGATGCAATAGTGAAGTCAAAGCCGGTAACACAGGACGAGGCGAAGTGTGACGGCTCATGCTGTGCAGCGTGTACACAGCACTTACACAGGGACTGTCCCGTGCATTCCCTCACTATCTCAAGAAATATGTTATGTCAGCTGTACAGGTGTGGAGACTGTGGCCCCAAAGGCTGTAACCTTCCCAGTCTTCCATAGCTGGGAAGTGACAGAACTGGGACCCCAGACCCTGGCCTCTGTCTCCATCCTGTCCTTGTTCGCCTACACCATGTGGCCTTCAGAAACAGAAAGATGTAGGACTGACACCAGTTATGCGTCCCACCTCTGCAAACCCTCTTCTCTCCTGCCTCGCTTACCGCCCCTCTCCTCTCCCAGACACAGGAACCACAGTGATGGATGGTCACCTTATTGGCTAGGACATGCTAGTATTCAAACGTCAAGAGTTTCAGCTGGGCGCTGTGCTGGCAAACGTCTCATCTAAGGAGCCAAAGGGTCAGCAGAAGGGAGAGACAAGGCTCATGCTGTCCTAAAGCTCCCCACAGAGCAACCCTGCAGGGACAGGTGTAGGTGCCCCGGTGGACACTGGGGAGATCTCAAGGACCTTATAGTGAAGTGGGGGACACAGTGGTCTCTCAACATGATAACAGTAACAGCAACAGTGACTGCAGCTCACTTCTGAAGTGCTTACTGTCCACTGCCACCAGAAGAGCTTTCAAGGCTTTGAATCCTGATTAACCCTCCTGACTCCCTAACAGAGTGTACTCTAGGCTTCCAGGAGAAGCAAAGGCACAGAGGGCGAACTGTCAGGTCCAGGGCCACACATCCATAAGGGACAGAGCCAGGACTCAAACCGGGTGTCCGACTGCAGGGGCCGAACTCTTAACTACCCTCCATACTGCCTCTTTCTTTATAAATACCTGAGGAGGGACACAGGTTGGGGGCTGGATGGGAAAGCCCCAGCAGCTGAGGCAGTTAGTGTCTGCCAATGCCCATGATAAGAAAAGGCTTCGGCTTGGCGCCTGTGGCTCAATCGGCTAGGGCACCAGCCACATACGCCTAAGGTGGCGGGTTCGAATCCCTCCCCAGCCCGGGCCCGCCAAACAACAATGATGGCTGCAACCAAAAAATGGCCGGGCACTGTGGCGGGCGCCTGTGGTCCCAGCTACTTGGGAGGCGGAGGCAGGAGACTCGCTTGAGCTCAGGAGTTGGAGGTTGCTATGAGCTGTGATGCCAT
>CAUYQV010088842.1:0-20587 GCA_963574575.1 Galagoides demidoff
GCTGAGTGGGCAGGTTGCTGGGTTCGGCCTTATTTACCTGCAGTAGCTGTACTTTAACCTGTTTGACACTGGGTTTTCAATTATTATTATTTTTTTTTTGAGACGGAGCCTCAAGCTATCACCCTGGGTAGAGTGCCATGGCATCACAGCTCATAGCAACCTCCAACTCCTGGGCTCAAGTGAGTCTCTTGCCTCAGCCTCCCAAGTAGCTGGGACCACAGGCGCCCGCCACAACGCCCGGCCATTTTTTGGTTGCAGCCATCATTGTTGTTTGGCAGGCCCGGGCTGGGGATTCGAACCCGCCACCTTAGGTGTATGTGGCTGGCGCCTCAGCCGATTGAGCCACAGGCGCCAAGCCTTCAATTATGATTTTAACAGGAGTTCCATGTTGGTAGAATTACAGTAAATAATTCCAAAGTTCATGAAAAATTAATCACTGTGGATACTACCTTCAACACCCGAGAGCCACTCTTAAAATCTGGATCTCAGGCAGCGCCTGTGGCTCAGTGAGTACAGCCAGCTCCATATACTGAGGGTGGTGGGTTCAAACCCAGCCCTGGCCAAACTGCAACAAAAAAATAGCCAGGCATTGTGGCAGGGACCTGTAGTCCCAGCTACTTGGGAGGCTGAGGCAAGAGAAGCATCTAAGCCCAAGAGCTGCAGGTTGCTATGAGCTGTGACGCCATAGCACTCTACTGAGAGCGACAAAGTGAGAATCTGTGTCTAAGAAAAAAAAAATCTGGATCTCAGTTTTCCATGGTCAAGATACTTGCAGAAGAAAGAAAACCCGGGTGGTGCCTGTGGCTCAAGGAGTAGGGCATTGGCCCCATATACTGGAGGTGGCGGGTTCAAACATGGCCCCAGCCAAAAACTGAAAATAAAATAAAATAAAATACAATTTAAAAAAAAAAAAAAAAAAGAAGAAAGAAAACCCAACACAACTCTGAGACTGCGCCTCCTTGCCCTGGCTGATTCCACGTGCTGTCAGGAATGGACATACGGGCCTCAGGCTATGTTACAGGTAGGTCATGCGGGACATTCTCATGCATGATGGGGATTCCCATTCTTTTCAGCAGCTCTCAGAGTAAGCTCTTCTGTATACAGGAAAGCCCCTGGGCTGGGGAGACGCTCTCATAGCATTAATACATGTGAGTTTTCAAGAGGAAGGTCCTACCTTGCTAACCAGGGCAGGTGCAATAGTTTTATTGATGTGCTCAACAGCCTTTGAGACACCTAGAAGGAATAATCAAATCAAATTACTGACATACTTTTAGAACCAGGCTTGAGCAGCACTGCTAGAGAGAACTATGGAAGCTGCCGACCCAGAGCCCACCGAGAAAGGGTCCCTGGGGTGTCTTTAAAACCCCTCCCCCACCCCCCCAGAATCATAGGACTTTCCGGCCCAGTCTGAGCGTTCTTACACAGGAGCCCAGAAGGTTAGAGCCACACACAGAGGAACCAGCCCAGAACAATCTGCCGGGAGGTTAGTTGCAAGACCATGCGCTGGAACACCAGCTGCAGGAACTAAAGGCTGCCCAGTGAGTTACCTGAGTGCACAGAGCTGGTGCCAGGAACTCATTAATATACTTAACGGGTCTGGAGACGCCTGCCCAGTAGCGATGGATGAAGAAGGAAAAATGAAACTCAGAAGAGAACAGGAGATATAAAGGACCAGAAGCGAGAGAAAGCACGGAAACAGGAAGGCAGAGGGCAGTATTTCAGGGACCATGAGTTTAGCTTCCTGCAAATGCTGACTCACATGGGCCACTGAACAGTGACGGGCATATGTGTGGGGGCCCCTCTCTGCAGTTCTCACGGGAGCCTGAGTGCACAGCCTTCCTCCAGCACTGTCACTGCAACTCGCCTCCACCTGTGTTTTCTCAGCAGCCCTGCCCTGCAGCTCCTTACACTGCCCCCGCAGGTCACCACCATGTGTCCATCTGCTTCTGTATGTTTTGAACTCTTCTGCCTCACCATCCCCCGCCCCAAGCCAAGTGAACGCTCCATGTTCATCTGTCATTTGGTCAGAAAGCTTCTGCCTCTAGAAAGGTGAAAGGCACACCAACACTAATGAGTCACTTTTAATACTCATTAAATACGCCAACCAGAGGCTGGCTCTGCCACAGAGTGAATTAGTCAATAGAAAAATCCAACCACAACAACTCATCTGTAGGTCATCGTTAACGGATGGCCACTGGCTAGACTTCCCTGAGATACGTTCTTGCCCTTGAAGAGGGCAGATGGCCTGGAAGGCTTCCAGAGTCTTCCTGGGAAAGGGGAATGCTTTTCCCTGGTATTAATTAACTTCTTCTCATCCTTGGGTTCCCTGCCCTAACCAGGAGGGAGCATTTCCCAGCACTGCTCAGCATCTCCACAGTGAGTGGGAGGAAACTGGGAAAGGCCAGGAGCGGGCTGGGGTGGGGAGGCTGTGGGCTCCGGGCTCCAAGTCTTACCCTTCCCCATGTAGCGAGTCTTATCATTGTCTCGGAGCTCCAGGGCCTCATAGACACCAGTTGAGGCACCACTTGGCACAGCAGCTCTGAAGAGACCTGGATGAGAGAACACACCAACAGCAATTCAAACCTCTAGTCACTGCACGAGCCCTCCCACTCACAGGCGGCATCTGTTGCGGGAGAACACTGCGTTTTCCTCCTACCACCTAGAGGATCCAAACTACCTCCTCCGTTCTTCGTGCCCGTCACGTTTTTTATGACGTCTGCAACACAGCCTCTGGTGCAAAGCTGATGAATTACCCTAGTTTAAAATGCTCTAGAGCAGAGCTTCTCACGCTTTCATGGGCAACATACACCTGGAATCCTGTTCAGATGCAGATTCTGAAAGGAGCTCCAAGAGTCCGAGTCTTTAACAGGTTTGCAGTTGGTGCCTACAGTTTGCAGACCACCCTCAGCAGTGCTGCCCAGTAGAAATGTAACTGGAGCCACGCAGAGGGGTTAAGATGTTCGGAGGGCTATGTTGAAGTTAGAAAGTACAAATAGGCCCAGCATGGTGGCTCACGCCTGTTATCCTAGCACTCTCAGAGGCCGAGGTGGGAGGACTGCTTGAGATCAGGAGTTTGAGACCAGCCTGAACAAGAGCAAGACCTTGTCTCTACTGAAAAATAGAAAACTTAACTGGCATTGTGGTATGAGCTACTTGGGAGGCTGAGGCCAGAGGATTGCTCAAGCCCAAGAGTTTAAGAGTTAGAGGTTGCTATGAGCTATGACACCCCAGCGCTGTATCCAGGGCAATGCAGTGAGACAGTTTCCAAAAAAAAACAAAAATAAAAAATAAAAATGGAAAATTGAAAAACAGCTCAGGAGGAATCTGTTTCCACATGGAGAGTGGTACATACTATTGGGGGGGTTTCGGTCTAATAGGAAACTGAAAACAGGATGGACTGGGTAAAAATAATGACAGTAAAATGTACAGAATTTAATAATACTAGGACACGCTGGGCGCCTGTAGCTCAGGGGTTAGAGGGCCAGCCCTGTGCACCAGGGGTGGCAAGTTTGAACCTAGCCTGGGCCTGCTTAACAGAAAAAACACAACAAAACACTAGGACATAAGGACTGAATCAGGCAGTCTCACAGATACAGAAATTAGTCATCTGGCTAAACTATGCTGTAAAGCCTAAAAATGCCCAATCTTGCAGAAGGCACCACAGTATTAAGAAAGGTGTTGGCTCGGCGCCTGTGGCTCAATCGGCTAAGGCGCCAGCCATGTACACCTAAGGTGGCGGGTTCGAATCCCCAGCCCGGACCCGCCAAAACAACAATGATGGCTGCAACCAAAAAATGGCTGGGCATTGTGGTGGGCACCTGTGGTCCCAGCTACTTGGGAGGCGGAGGCAGGAGACTTGCTTGAGACCAGGAGTTGGAGGTTGCTATGAGCTGTGATGCCATGGCACTCTACCCAGGGGGATAGCTTGAGACTCTGTCTCAAAAAAAAAAAAAAAAAGAAAGGTGCTACAGAGGCCGGGCACTGTGGCTCACACCTATAAACCCAGCACATGGGAGGCTGGGGCGGGTAGGTTGCCTGATTCATGAGTTTGGGACTAGCCTGAGCAAAACCTCATCTCTAAAAAATAGCCGGACGTTGTGGTAGGCCCCAGTTGTCCCAGCTACTTGGGAGGCTGAAGCAAGAGGATTGCTTAAGCCCAAGAGTTTGAGGTTGCTATAAGCTGTGATGCCACAGCACCCTGAGGGTGACATAGTGAGACTCAGTCTCAAAAAAAAAAAAAGTGCTATAGAGGCCTGGTAATGTGGGGTAGACAGGTTTAGGGGAGCAGGGCAAGCAGGCAGCCAATTGAGTTTATAATACTTGAAGGTAGGAGGAAATTTCCCCACCTAAAGGGTGCAGAGAACTGGTAGGTACATGAAGACAAATGACCCAAGACACAATGACCAAGGACATGTGTGTCAGAGGATCAGTCAGTGTTCCATGGTGCATTTACAATATGTGTGCTCGGGACATACATTTTTCCTGAAACCCACCCTGGCTTCCTACACATCCATCTTGCTCTGGATTAGCTAAAGACATGAAAACAAGAGGCTCAAAGTCTATGGACTTTGGATGATAATGATGTTCTGTGTAGGCTCATCACTCTGGTGCAGGCTGTTGACAGTGGGGGAGGGTGTACATAGGTGGGGGCATGGGCACATGGACCTGTACTCTCTGCTCGATTTTGCTGTGAGAAATAGGAAAGGCTCTTAACAAATGCACCATTTCATGTTTTCGAAAGAATTTAGACAGAAGTTTCATTTATTTTAATTTCAAAAAATATCATTTAATCATTTTCAAGTATTTTAAAGAAAATGCTCCCCCCCCCCATCAACATTCTAGTGTCTGGGATCTTTTGTAATTGCTTCAAGTTCATTAGTTTCTGAGTGGAAAGTTCCACCTGTTGATTAAGCAAGCCAGTCTCATCTGATGAAGAGACATTCTTGGCACCTGATGAGAACTGGTTTTCACAAACACATGTTCAGAAGCAACCTCACCAGGAGTGCCTCCCCCAGCAAATAACCAAAGGCAGAACTCAGGGAGTCCCTGCCCAAGCAAGCTGAGTCTCAAGGACACTTCTTTTCCTGAGGGGGAAGGGAGGGTCTTGGGGAAGGGGTACAGGGGAAGGGATTCCACTGCCAGGCCTGTGACTCACAGTGACTCAGCTCTGACTGGCAGTGCTGTGTGCTCAGCATTGATGAATGATTCTCCTTTTCCAAGCTTACCTACTATGTCCATTTATAAACCAGCAGAGACATTGCTGGAGGTGACACAAGGCTACTGAGGCCCTAGATTTTCCTCTTAAAGTAAAAACATACAAACAAACAAACAAAAAGAAAAAAAAAAAAAAACAGGGAGTTTTTAGGAGTCCCCAATCTATTTTTTTTTCTTGTTTATGAGAATATTCTTCCTACAGGGATTTACAGCCAGGTAAAAATAACAGCCTCTGGACTGTCCCAAAGCCCAAAAGTAAAAACTGTCCCTGATCCTTGGTTTAAGGGTGATTTCTGTATACACAGATGAGCACTATATTTACACTTGCAGGCATGCCCCTAATCTCTGGCCTTATCAAGAGAGAATGACCATCCTATCACACCACATCTGCTTTTTTGGTCATGGTAAGCTGTTAGCCAACAACAAGTGACGGGCCCTTTTAGGGACAAGGTCTCAAGATATCACTTTACTTCTTTACCTCACTGACCTACGAGTCAACGTGGGGTCTGTTTTAAATACCAAGAAGCAGCAAGACAAGAATTTAGAATCCCTCAGCCCCCTTGGTCAGAAATCACAACCTACTCACATGTGCCAATGAGAAAGAAAAGAGATGTTAAAATAACAGACTTTTCCTTGCCTAAGGATCCCATCATTCTTAAGAAAATTTTTCGATGAAGTGTGGTAGAACTAACTATGGAAACAAGGAGACACCTACCTTTTGAGGTGCAGAGATCAACCTCGACAGTGGGGTTTCCACGAGAGTCAAAGATCTCTCTGGCATGGATCTTGAGAATAGACATGGTGGATCTCTGTGGGGAAATACAGTTCACATTTTCCACAAACCAGAATGTGACACTTGCTCATTCATTTGGACGGTAACTTCTGAAGGTTCCTGGGCTAAAAAGAAACTGCTCTGGACTAAATATTGGATGAAGGCAAGTCTGCTGCGGTAGAGGAAAAAGCTTGCTGGAAATTAGCGGGATTTCTCCCGAAAACATACGTCGGGCCCAGCTCTGGAAGGCCTGAAGTCCCAGCATTCAGTTTCTTTTCCTCTTAACAACAACCAAAAAAAGCCTCAAAACACTAAATTATGTGTGCTAGGGAGAAAGCAGATCCAACTAAGAAGATTAATGTGTCCATGCCTGAGGAATGGCTCAGGAGGGAGAAGTCTGAAACGGGTTATTGTTACTAGTTAACAATGAGGGCTGGCATGGGAACGGCAAGGAACCCAAACAAAATGGATGTGAAGGTCACAAGAAAAAAAATCCACAATGATGACAAAAAGGGAGGGGGCAGGAGACAAACTGGGCTTATAGTACAATAATGAATCAAAAGTTGGGGACATAATTCATCAAGTTAAATTTGAAGTGAGAGCAGCATGTTCAATGGGTAGATATTAGGTGATCAGTTAGAAATGGTGACTTTGGAGGTCAGGCCTAATTAGCTCCATGATCTGTGTATTGGGATCTTACCCTGACACTTTCTGGGCCTTTCAACCCCATAAGGACCAAAATAATGATAGGGACATTTAATTAGTATTTCTTTCCAAAGGCGTCTTACTTCATTTAAAAAACCTATTCATGAAATGTTGCAATTTCTAGGAGAAAGATTCATCTTGAACATGGGGATACTTCAAGGGAAGAGGTTTCCCTTGAAAACACCTTTAAAAAATAGCAGCAACAAAGAGCAAAGAGCAAGTCCTCAGAGAGAACCCCTTACTTTGCTTCCTTGGGGCTCTCCAAAGGACAGTCTAGAACAACTTACAGAAGTGAAGTGGATAAGTGGAATTGAATTAGTGTTCAGAAGCCATTATCTAGCTGGGCTTGCCTCCAGCATCTTCTCTGGAATGTTCTGAAGCAGCAAACATGTATTTTTGAGTTTCAAAATTAGATACTGAAGTCACCTCTGTGGCTTTGTTGTCTATGTAACAATGGAGTTTTATTCATTAGCCAAGAAAAAGGCATCTACTCTTTATCTATGTTCCAAAAGGACAAACTTGCTTTAAACATTGTTTTAAAAATCTTAATTAATTTTGAATTTGGCCAAATTGTTAGTAGCTACCTGCATAAGATTTCCATCACTCCAAAAACTTTCCTCAGGCCATTTTCAATCTTCCCTTTCCCCCATTCCCAGCCCACCACTGTGATTTACTTTGTAGATTCAGATGCACTGTTAAACACAATTTTATTACAAATATCTCAGCATTTTTGGTTTCATTTTAGTGGCATGAGACAACGTAAAATTAATTTCATAATGGGAAAAAAGAATACAGCTTGTCTTTAACGTGGACAGAAAAACTACTCTAAAGTCACAAACGCTCAGGGAACACAGACTGGGAGGAGGTTGGCCAGACTGGCCTATTTCACAGCTTGTAACTGTAGCGATTTGACCCCGCACCCAGGGGCAGGTTAAGTGGACCGAGCACTCGGTGAACCAATGGACCACAGCGCTCAGAGGGAAGAATACAACGCGGAGGAAAAGAACCAACTGGAAGTTTCTTAAAGTACATCCTTTTAAAGTCACGTTAGGGCCTGACTGCCGGTGGCCAGGCGGGAAGCTGGGAGCAGCTCTTGCCTAACTTGGGCGAGGTCGCCTAGAGGGTTTCCCTATTATCCCAACGCTCCGCGGCAGATTCCTCAAGAATAGGCACCTTCATGGTAAGTTAGTACTTATTCCGGAGCAGAGACGGGCTGGACCCTCAGACGCTCAACAGCGGGCCGTGAGCCCCAAGAGCAAGCGCGGCCGCCGGTGGGGGAGGGGCCTGTAGCATCTCGGGCATCCCTCCTCTCCCGCCTCTTCCTAAATGGCTTTAATGGCTACTAAGGATTCAATCTGCGTTTCTCCCAAAAGCCCTCTACTTGGCAATTGATGGAGAAGCACCTTCCACTCCCAGCTCCCGCTGTCCTAATGGCCCGCGTGTGTTGCCCATGACCTTGCGAGAACAGTTATCCTGCCCCTCACTCCGTAATCACGTGTTGATCTGCAAAGAAACTGGGCGCCCCACAGGTGCGCCGAGACCCCAGGGATGTACAGAAGACGCTCATCCCCCCCGGGAAGGAGGGCGGCTCGCACGTGTTCCTCGACCCCTCTACCCTCCAAGCAGGGCCCCGCGGGCTCGCCGTCTCCCTAGGAGGAAGGGGTCCCTCAAGCCCCCTAAACCCCCGCGTCGCCTGCCTGCCGCTTGCTCGGCAGCTCCTCTCGGCAGACCTTACCTGGCTGCGGGAGCTCTTGGCTCAGAATAGAAGCAGAATGTGCTGCAGACCCGAAGGTGAGCGTTAAGCCGGCAAAGTGTGGCACCCGAGTCCTCGCACCACCTCTCTGCGCTGCCGGCCCGGACTTCCTGCCCAGCTCCGGGAGCCGAGCCCACTTCCCACCTCCGGAGCCCGCCCCTTCACTGTCGCCTCGCCATTGGTCCGGGGTGCCGTCACTCCGCCCTCACCTCCCGGAAAGGGGCGGGACTGCAGCAGCTACTAAAGAGGAAAGAGTGGGGGCGATGACCCGGGGATTTGGGGTGGGCGGGCCTGTGGGGCCCTAACTCCCCAGTGGCTGTGTTAGGGTGCGGGCGAGCCCCTGGCTCGCACTGGGACCCCTGAGACGAGCTGGGGGTCTGTGGAGCCAAAGCCCCCGGGAAGGAATGGGGGTGGCGCGGCGGGCATGAGGGCTCGGGGCTCTGTCACGTACTGCGAGTCCCACACGCACTCAGCGTCGCTCCGGCGCTGCACGTCCGGCCCACGACCTTGGTGACGACCTTTGCGGCCCGGCCCCCCGCCCCGTCCCTCCGGTCCCGTGCTCCACCGCGAGGCCCGTCGGCGTCGAGACGTTGACGGGCCGTGAGCTCTGGCTGTACTCCGGGTTTGGGGGATGGGGAGGGGGACACCGAGGCCACGCGCACCCCCCCCCCCACGCGCGCCTGCGCGCTGCGCCCGGGCGCCTCCGTGGCACCCGCCAAGGTGACCCCGTCCTTTTGTCCTTGCTGCAGCGGTCAGACGCGGGCATCCGACCTAGGTAGTGGAAAGGAAGGTTCACTTTCATTTTACCTAACAGTTTTTGAGCGCTTCCTGTGCCCCAGGCACATCCCCACGTGCTTCCGCCCCGTTAGTTCAGTCTCAGCTTCTGTTCATGTTGATTCTTGAAATGAGACTTCTTATCTCCCCCAGGGGCCAGATCTAACCTATCCGGATACTTGTGAACTATCCACTTAACAATTTGGGATTGGAATTTCACACAGACCGGGGCGGGAGCGGGTTCTCAAAGTTCAAGACAGGTTATAGTCTCCTGTCTTCTGAAGACTGGAAACCAGGAGGGAGCTGGTGGAGTGATTTCACGTTTTTGATCAACAAAGATCTCATTAGCTATTAAAAAAATCAGCTCTGTGGCATATCCTTCGTCTTGCAGAGATCGAAGTACATAGTTGGATTTAATTTAATGGTATTTCTTCTGGTGCGCTGCAAAAACTACTTTCCTTCCTTATCTCCTGGCGTGTGGCTACCGGGTTAGAAGTTCATGGCATTGGGTAAAACTGAAGGCCTACTAAAGCAATAATGGTGGTTTCCTGTTGACAAAGAATTAAGAACTTTAGGGTTAAATGTAGCAAAAAAGCAACAAGAGACTTGCAAATTGTTGCATTGAAGAATTGCATGAATTTTGCAAGCGGAAATTTGTGATTTCACCAGCAATACGCTTTTTGGCTACTTAAAACCAATAGCCCCAGCCCCATGACTCAGCAGCTAAATCAGCAGTCAGCGTCTCCTAGGCCTTGTAAGAACTCTAAGAAATCAGGCACTAGGAGCCCTTATTTTCAGAGCACTTATAAGGCGTGGCCCTGAAAGGGCTCTAAACAATCTCTTTTATATTACATTAAAATGGTTAGAGAGATAAAGATAGAACCATGTGGCTCATATAACCACTCTCTGGCCAGACCAGTAAATCAAGCAGGAAATCAAAGGCAGAACATGATCCCAGGCTGCTGCTGTCCCAAGATTGTTGGAGGCAGCAGCACCGTGTTCCTCACGTTGTACCTCAAATGTTAATGATTAGTGGAGATGCCTTCAAATCTTTTCCAAAATCCACAGGCTGCCAAACGCCCTCCCTGTCTCCATAGCTACTGAGGCTTTGTCAGCAGGCTGTGGGGTTCACATTTGCTTACAGCAGCACAAGGGCATTTGTTTCCCTTTCACAGGCTTTGGTTATTATTTCTCACTTGCAGTGAGCTTGTTGAGCAACTTCATTGCACTGACATATCAGAAGCACTTGCCTTGGTGGTGGGCAGGGAGGGGAAAGAAGTGTCCAGGGCGATCAGAATACCACACCTTGCAGCACTGCAGGTGACCAGGGCTGAGTGAAGGTGAATTTGCATCAACCTGGATTACTGATTCTACCTGGTGGTAATTACCACCAGTTGATACAAAAGGTTTCAGGTCTCCAGGCAGACAGGAAACTTCAGGGTAGAGGCCCTAGGGAGATAAGGTACCATCACTTAGATCCCCTGACAGCCTTCTGCACTCAACCAGGTATTTTACCTCCCTAGAAGGCCCTGGGGGAACTAGGTGGATGTCACCTTCTCCTAACAGATCATGCAGTTTTGATGTTTGTTCAACATCAAGTATTTCACAGACACCAGAGACTACATCAAGTATACGCAAATGTCCGTGTACCCACATACAACTTGACAAATGGAACATTAGCAGTAGCATTAAGGCCTCGTGTTTGTGTGTTCTCCTAAATTTTGTGTTTATTATTCCCTTTTTAAAGTGTTTTTTTAACTTTATAAAAATGATGTCATGCCATTGGTAGCCCTTTGCTACAATTTCTTTTTAGCTCAGTTTGATGTTTGTGAGATCATTTCTCTAGCTATTAGATGGTTCGTTTTCAGAACTGTATTCCATCGTGTGACATTCTTCTGATGATACACATTTGGGTGGTTTCTTGCTTTCCCCTCCCTCCTTATGAATAGCAACAGCGCTGCCGTGGGCTTAGCTGTACATGTCTCCTGAGCACAGGAGCAAGACATACCAAGAAGTGGAATCGCAAGGTCATGGCATACATACATCTTTAACTTTCCCAAGTATTTAAACCTCTGTGTGCTTTCTACCTGCAGTACCTATGAGTCCTGAGACAGTTTGGGGGGAAAAAAATCAAATGCAACTCTTTCTTTGCCATTTTCCTAGAAATTAAATCTCCTTTGATTCTCAATTTGCAACCCCACCCTTTCCGAGCTCTCCCCTGAAACCCATATTCCCTCTCTGTAAGTCACACCCAGCTGTTCTACCTTTACACAACTTTGATGGCGACTCTTAGGGATCCCCACCGTCAACAGCCTCCTCCTGTGCGGTCTTCAAAGCTGATTTCAGTCACCTGTGGGAAGTAGGGACTAGGCAAGGCTTAAGTTTGGAGGTGGGAGGGAGAGCCATGGTAGGTGGGTAAGAAGCCTGGGCTGGGGAAGCAAGGAGCAAGCACCCCTGGGCAGAGTTTCCTGGAGGAGTTGAGGACTCAGTGGAGCTCTCCACCAGTAGTGACAGGTGTCAGAGAGCTTCAAAAGATCCCTGTTTGGCTTCTCTCAGCTCCCTCATCTTTGGGTGGGTATTATAATGCCAGCCTCAGGAAGTGGCCTGGAGCAGCAACATTTTCAAGAGACTCTTCCCATCTGTCTGGGGAATCATTGCTTAAAGCTAGAAGGGACACCTGGTAGGCACTAAAATCTCCAAATAACAGCAGCAGTAAGTTATCAGACCAATTTTCCTTTCACTTCTCTGTCTCCTTTCTCTTTTTCTGAGTTCTTAAGGTTGTCACTTAAGGGTAGCTGCAACCCTGGAGGCCAGGAAACTCTGATGTTATGGCCAACTGAGGACTCCTGCTTGTCAGCCCAGCAGGCAGCACTGAGACAGGCAAGCTGGCCCCTGGGGGTGAAGAGGGGTAGGATGATATAATGTGAGTTCCAGAAGGAAAATCAGGAGCCAAGTCCTTCAGAAGGGCGTGGCCCCTGGTAAGTCACTGCAGGCAAGGTTTCACCAAGGCTTCACGTGGACTGCAAGATACTATGAAAATTCTCCTCCACCTGTCACAGGCTGATAATGTTACTGAGGCCTTATTGTCAACCCTGCACCACATTGCTTACACGTGTGACTCATTTAAGACCGTGAATGCCTTCCATGTGATCACCTCCACTTTGCAAGGCACAAGTGAACGGCTGACTTGGAATTTGCACTAGACAGGCCAATTGAGGTACCAGACTGATAAAGTGCCACTTTTTTTTTTTTTTTTTTGAGACGGAGCCTCAAGCTATCCCCCCTGGGTAGAGTGCCATGGTATCACAGCTCATAGCAACCTCTAACTCCTGGGCTCAAGCGAGTCTCCTGCCTCCGCCTCCCAAGTAGCTGGGACCACAGGCGCCCGCCACAATGCCCGGGCTGAGGATTCGAACCCGCCACCTTAGGTGTACGTGGCTGGCGCCTTAGCCGATTGAGCCACAGGCGCCGAGCCAAAGAAGGCACTTCTAAGATAAACACTATTTTGTTTGTAACTTAATTAAGTAGGTAGTTTTTGACAAGATTGAAAAAACATAAAAACAATGTTCCATAATACCTACAAATTATTCCAGATCCAATTGTTTCTCAGGTTGAATTATCTCTGCTCCCTACTCACAGGCCCCAGGTTTCCCTGTAAGAGTGTTTTGGTCAAAATCTACCATAAGTCCAGTAATTATAGTACCAGCTTATATCACCTGGCCGCATATGGAGTGATTTTGTCCACCATTTATAGAGAATCAAGAGAGATTTTCTATGACATGACAAAATTGTTGTCATTTCAAAATGACAATAATCACGTAGCTGAAGCAGTGTCAGTAACTATGTAAGACAGTGACTGAAGTGGGTATTCTCAGTAGGTTATACGTCCAAGGGTCCACCCTCCTTTACTTGAAGGATATACAAAATCCTGAATGAACACCTTGAACAAGGAATTCTTGTCTTTTTTTTTTTTTTTTTAAGAGACATAGAGTCTCACTTTATCACCCTCAGTAGAGTGCTGTAGCATCACAGCTCACAGCAACCCCCAACTCCTGGGCTTAGGCGATTCTCTTGTCTCAGCCTCCCGAGTAGCTGGGACTATAGGTGTCCACCACAGCACTCGGCTATTTTTTGTTGCAGTTTGGCCAAGGCTGGGTTTGAACCTGCCACCCTCAGTATATGGGGCTGTCACACCTACCCACTGAGCCACAGGCGCCAACCTGAACAAGGAATTCTTAAGCCAGACACAAATACTTGCTGGCCTACAATGAATCAGATGGCTGCAGATAGAAGAAACAAAGCAAAAACCAAGTAACTCAGTCACAACTGATAACATAATTTTAAAGAATCCTGTGGATTAAAAGCTTTTCTTGGTGTAGAGTTCTCAATTCTTCCGAAAGACCTAGCTTTTCAGTCTTAGAAACATATTTTGACAGAGAATAAATCTGTAAAAATCTTTGTTATTTCAGTATACTGAATATCCAAAAGAAAGAAAGAAGTATAAAATAAGGAATCTAGATGTCTTTTTCTAGGTACATATATTTATGCTGTTAAATTTCACCCATATCTGTAATTAAACAAAGTAAGGGCTTCCCAATGTCCAGAATGTTCTTTCCACAGCCAACTAGAATAAAGGTCAACAAACTTTCTATAAAGGTCCAGAAAATAAATATTTTAGGCTTTGTGACCATACAGGTGTACTCTGTCTTAACTACTCAACTCTGCTGTTCTAGTGACAAAACAGTTATAATTGAGTGTTAACGTGTTGTAAGAAAGGTTTGACACTGAAATTTTTTATAACTTTCATGTGTCACAAAATATTATTCCTCTTTTCATTTTTCTTCAATAGTCTAAAAGTAAAATTGTTCTTAGCCCACAGTCAATACAAAAACATGGGTTGACACTCGCACTAGACCTAGTGCTATGAAAACAAGAGTCTAGGGTGGTCAGCCGTGTACAGTGTGTAGTGCAGTGTGCTGCACTGTGACGGCTCAGCAGATGGCAGCTGATGGAGTGCTCAGTGGCCACTGCTAACCAGCTGCATAACCTACTAAAGAACGACTGTGTGTGCAGCTGAACTCAAGAACATGCTTAACGTGGCTCAGCTCCGTTGCTCAGTGGTTAGGACACCAGCCACATACACTGAGGCTGGCGGGTTTGAACCTAGCCTGGGCCTGCTAAACAATGACAACTACAATAACAACAAAAATAGCCAGACGTTGCGGCAGGTGCATGTAGTCCCAGCTACTTGGGAGGCTGAGGCAAGAAAATCACTTAAGCCTAAGACTTTGAGGTTGCTATGAGCTGTGACGTCACGGCATTCTACTGAGAGGCGACATAATAAGACTCTGTCTCAAAAAAAAAAAAAAGATAAAAGAAAAAAAGAATATGCTCATCCTTACAACATGCAGAATTTATCCATACCCAACCCAACTCTGCTTTCACATACTCTAACCAATAGAAGTATATGTGCTTCTGATATGTGAGCCTTTTCATGGCCAGATGACACTTGAATACCAACTGCTCACTTCTAACAACTGAGCACAGTGTCAGCAGCAGCCTCTGATGTCAGTGGGTGTATGTGCACAGCCCCTGAGTGCCTGTTGGGCGTAGATCCCAAGCCCTCAGCGCCAAAGACTGTCTCAGAGGATCTTGGTGATTCCAGCATAGGTAAGCTCTGGGCCTTATTTGGAGAAACCCTAATCTATAGGAAAATCACCTATAGTTTTAGGAAGTAAGCAGCTCATAGATCTCCACAAAAACTCTATAATCATAGAACACAAAAACATCAAAATAAATTTTATCTGCACATAAACTGCTTTTGCTGTTCTGGAGATCCAGCTGCTCTGGAGTCTCCTTTAAATCTATGTAATAAAAGAGTACAAAGGCATCACAAAGAATTTAGGAAAAAACCCAGTAACTCAGAGTTTATGAGGAGAGCTGGTCTGGAGGAACAGGTCCAATCCTGCCACTTTTGCCTCCAAACCACTGGAACCCAAGCAGCTCAACACTGAAAACCACTTTCTAAGACTGTTCTCTAAAATTATCCCCATGTTCAGTCTTTTGCAGGCCCAACACTGACACATTGAAATTGATTCCTATCTGTAAGACCAGCAGAGCAGCACATACCAGCTACCACCAGTGCTAGTGGAACTGTCCATGTGTGCAGGGAACCGAACTGCCCAGGCCTCTGTGCTGCGCCACCTGAGCCCCCAGACAACCCAGCAAACATTGTTTGCACTTGAGCTTCTGACAATCTTTTTTTTTTTTTAATTTAAGTTAAAAGAAGTGAAATTTAAGCTTAAATACCTCCTTTGAGCTATCACAGATATGCCTTCTTACAGATAAAAGCTAGTACTCAGAGGTTAATTCAAACTGCCAAAATTTTTTTTATTAATTATTTTTTATTAAATCATAACTTTGTACATTGATGCATTTATGGGGTTTAGGGTACTGCTTCGATTTAGAATGTGAAATGTTTACATTGAACTAAGTAATACATCCATCACAATTATACTCATTTCTTAATAGTTCTGAAATGTACCACTGCATCATGCACATTAGGTGAGGTCCCCCCAAATACCCTCCCTCCTCCCATATCTCCCCTCCCCTCCTCTCTCTTTCTTCTTCTTCCCTTCTACTTTCTGGACTATAGTTATGTTTGGCCATTTGTATGAGTGTGTAGGTAGTTTTGATTTTGATTTCATAGTATCAAAAATATCTTGAGGTAGATTCTTGGAGTGTTTTGGCAAGTCAGGCACCCACTCACCTGCTGCCCTGAGTCAGGAACTGGGCACTACCAAGCCTCTAATGCATAGGACTTGCTTGTGCAGATATGCAAAAATACTACTGAATGCTAATAGTTATTTATTTTCAGAAAGTCAACTCTCTCTTTTCTAATAGAAGATAATAGGGTTTTTTGTTTTGTTTTGAGACAGGGTTTTACTTTGTCACCCTCAGTAGAGTGCCACGGCATCACAGTTCACAGCAACCTTAAACTCCTGGGCTCAAGTGATACTCCTGCCTCAGCCTCCCAAGTAGCTGGGACTACAGGGCCACAATACCTAGCTATTTTTAGAGACTGGGTCTCACTCTGGCTCAGGCTCCTGTCAAACCCATGAGCTAAGGCAATCCACCCTCCTCTGCCTCCCAGAATTCTAGGATTACAGGCATGAGCCAAGACTAAGACCAAGAGCCCAGGTGATGTGAGCAGCTTTTTGTAGCAGCCAGTCTGGGGTGAGTTAGCAGCCATTAAAGTATCTCAAATTAATTCTACAGGCCACAAAACAGACTGTAATAGAAACCACATATGGTATTTCTAAACCCGCTACACCCACAGATTCACAGAAATACTGCTATAATGTTAGCTACTCAGAGAAGGGTGCTATGCATGTCAGGAACTTTATCACTGATATTAATGTACTTTTTTTGGAACTTTAAACTCTTTTAAGGCTTGCCATAGGATTTAGGAATAAGAGAGGGAAATCAGAAACATTTTATGGAACACAGAGTCTATGCCTACTTGCTCCTTTCCCCTTCTACATAATGATAGTATGTAAAGAAAGCACATGATTGAAAAGGCAGAGCAGAAGGTATTCCTCAGAAGAGTCTTTCCATCCTTTTCAGAAAATAACTTAAAATCTCTCTTTTTTCAGGTAGAGATATCACTTGTTCTTTGTGTACAGGAGCCAACATCCAGCCAATGGGAACACTGACTCCTTCTCCACTCCCTGCCGCCCACCTGTGCATTCAGTACTGCTAGGGAAAACAGAACAACTGTGTACATTTTCAGTCCATCAATATTGGACATGCTAAATGAATTTTCTATATCTAGATTAAGTTATAACGATCCTGATATAGGAAGAAGCCCAAATATTATTTTCTCAATCCCTTGGAGTTAAAAGATAAAGTTCAACTAAAAGTCTAAATAAGGCATCAAAAGATACATCATGAAGACCAAACACACTACCAAGCAAACCATTTCACATCACATGCAAACCTCTGGACTGTAACACTGTTCAAGTCATCGTGGGAGGGCAGTACAGAAAATGTGTGAACTCTTTTACTCTTGGGTGGGTAAGTGTAGGTAGTGTTATAGAGATTAGATAATAACACAAGACTTTTTACAGTTTTATGTTCTGGATCAAATTGTTAACACTTTCTCCCAGATTTACTGATGTTCCCATTACTTTTTCCCCTGGTTACACTTGTGATGAATAGCAAAACCTGCCTTATGAAAGAATCTGGTTCAGACACGATCTTTTAAAATTAATTTTCTACTTTTGTTAGCATAAAAATTATATGACCTAGTAGTCCTTAAAAACTATAAAAATATTTGGTATATGTTTGTTAGTTTTCAATACTATGATTGCCCGCCATTTAAAAAAAATAACAAATTCTGTCTCATCGCCTATAGCTCAGGGGTTAGGGCGCGGACCATATATACTGGGGCTGGTGGGTTGGAATCTGCCTTGGGCCTGCTAAACAACAATGACAACAACAACAACAACAAAAATAGCTGGGCACTGTGGCAGGTGCCTGGAGTCCCAGCTACTTGGGAGGCTGAGGCAAAAGAGTCACTTATAGCCCAAGAGTTTGAGGTTGCTGTGAACAATGACACGACGACACTTTACTGAGGGCAACATAGTGAGACTCTGTCTAAAAAAAAGAATTCTAGGGAGGGCGTGGTGGCTCACACCTGTAATATGAGCACTCTGGGAGGCCGAGGTAGGTGGATTGCCTGAGCTCACAGGTTTGAGACCAGCTGTGAGCTCTGGGAGTTGTTGAAGGCACCTGTAATCCCCGCTACTTGGGAGGCTGAAGCAAGAGACTCACTAGAGTCCAAGAGTTTGAGGTTGCGGTGAGCTATGATGCCATGGCACTCTACTGAAGGCAAAACAAAGTGAGACTATATCTCCAAAAAACAAAAAAAAAAAAAAAAGAAAAAAACTAAATAAAAAAAAATAACTATTTTATTTAGAAAGTTAAATCTTCATTCTAATTAATGTGTATCTTGAAGGGAAAGAGACTTACTTTTTGGGTGAGAATATTAATAGATTTTCTATCTTAACAAAGGAAGACTGACCAAAAAGCAAGAGCAGTTACAGTTTCATAACAGATACATGATAAGGAGTACATTCAAAATATTTCCTTCTAGCATTTGGTCCCATTTTTCATTCTGAACATTACATGAGCATTCTTTTTACTTTAGAAATGTTTAAAAAGTGAAGTGCTAAGAAATTTTTTTTACAAAGCGTACTGCTTACATACCTAAAAGCATGAAAACTGGATTCAAAGCAAATTTCTATCTCTACTTTCTAAGGACAGCTTTTACCATGACTTTTTCCTTTAATTAACTCACAACAAAATGTTGCAGTGCAAATGTCTCATTCATAACTTACTCAGAATTCAACACTGATGTGTCAATATGTGCCCAACTGATAAACCCCAGGTGGGCTCCTATGGGTGAGTTTTAGCAGACTAGTTAAGTTCCTTCACTTTCACCATCTTCCCAATGAGTGTCCTGTAACCCTAGGGTGACCAGATTTTAACATTTGTAAAGTGGGACAACATGGTGGGGTGGGGGTGGGGGTGGGGGACAGGGCAGAGGATGGGGCAGGGCAGGGCCTGACAACAATGCAAACTTCGATAAGCAGTTCTCCATAATCACTTCTCAACAATTATTTGTTATTATTACAGTTTAACATTATAAAATTAATAAAAATAATATAAAACTCATATTCTGGAGAAATATGAGGAATATTTCTGGAGAAATATGAAGGAATTTAAGTAGTCTGCTAAACATGGCAGCCGAAAACCGTATATTCCCCTCCTGTTCTCCTGCCCTGTCGTGCATTCTTTCCAAAACTCAGGACTTATTTAAAATGCCGCAGGATGCAGGACAAATTGTTAAAAAGTGGGACTGTCCCGCCAAAAGTGGAACATCTGGTCACCCTATGTAACCCACATGGGGAGAAGTACATGGAGCTTCATGTTCAAACCGAAAGTGAATTTTAAATGTTTTCTTTCTCAGATTTCTTCTCTGACTCTATTTTTAAAGTACAGTCCCTACAAAATATATGTCGTTATTCTAAATATTTTAAAAAGAAGGCATAGCGGTAGGGGCCTTTTAGGAAGTGCCTATGTATGGAAGGACCCCAAATATCAAGTCCTCAGACTCCACAAATGCCTGACAATCGAGGGCAGGCGTCAGAGAACCAAGTGCTGCAAATCTGGGAGAGCATTTTGGATCAGATGCAAAACCAAAGCATTCTGAAATTATTAATACAATTTTCCCACATAGGTTCTTTATTTCCTTATCTATATTCATATGTTCCTGTATTTTATTAGTAGACTAAGTTGATTCACCATACAATTTGCATATTAATATAAATTTTAAATTTGTAATCCTTAAACAAGAAAAGTAGCATCTGAAACCTTTGTGGGGGGTATTTTCTAGTTTTTAAAGTCTTACTAGAGTAATACATCTCCTATGAATTACCTTGACTAATTACTTCTTTTTTTTTTTTTTTTTTTTTTGGCAGTTTTTGGCTGGGGCTAGGTTTGAGCCCACCACCTCCAGCATATGGGGCCGGCATTCTACTCCTTTGAGCCACAGGTGCCGCCCTAATTACTTCCTTTTTTGTGACTTAAATTGATTCTTTCATTTAAAAACTGCAGAAGGTATGCTATAAGTGGGATGTAAAACAAAGTTTACTAGATGATACAAAGAATAGTAATATGAAATTTTTATATTATAAAACAAATATAAAAACCTAAGATAAAAGTCTTTGGAAGGATGTCAGTGGAGCAGTATTCCACTTCAGAGGCCCTAATGCAGCCAAGAAAACCAACGGAGGGCACACTCCTCCAGTTTGTGCCCTCGCTTTATAACCCACTCGCCACAGTACACACCACACCCAGTTGAGAGCCCTGTGTTCTGCTTCCTAACAACACATTTTAGTCCAAATATAAAAATTGCCTTAATTTGCATTTAAATGGGAGAAGTATCATAAATCTACAACTCCTCTGAATTATAAAAACAGAAAAGTTCAATTGTGTAAGGAATACACAATTACATAAGGAATATTAAAAGCGGAGGAGACAGAGGCCACTTTCAAACTACGTCTCCAAACTGTTAACCTGAACGAATCAATTATTTTGCCTGAATTACACCTTGCTTGTGACTTGGTTTGAGGTATCAGATTCAAAGCGAAGGCAACATGTTTATTTATTTATTTTTTTTTTTTTGAGACGGAGCCTCAAGCTATCCCCCTGGGTAGAGTGCCATGGCATCACAGCTCATAGCAACCTCCAACTCCTGGGCTCAAGCGAGTCTCCTGCCTCAGCCTCCCAAGTAGCTGGGACCA
>CAUYQV010088847.1:0-19510 GCA_963574575.1 Galagoides demidoff
TGTGTGTGTGTGTGGCTAGTGGTGAGTGCATGGGGGTGGTTGTGTGTGCGTGGGGGTGGCACTACGTGCATGGATCCCCGGAGAATGCAGACTCAGGGGCTGAACTGAACAGCTTAATAGCAATAGGTTAGTTGTTAACTAAGCCTATACATTAACCACATTAAACCATATAAAACTAAATGTCCCTATCTTAAAATTCTTAAAATCAAAGAATTAGACTAGACCAGTGGTTTTTAAACTGATCTTTACTGTGTCACAATAGTAGACTTGTGTCTCAAATCTCCACTATTTTCATTCACTAGCTCTGTGGTTGGGCCACAGACTCTTCCTTTTGAGTGGACTCTTGTTAATACCGATGTAAGGGCTGGAAGGTGACACTGTGAGAAAGTCTAATTCCTCACCACAGTAAAGTCTCTGGAAATCTACTCCGAATTGATTTCACTCCCTACCGGGTAGAACAATATGTGAAGTTTACAGGGGATATGGAATAGATCCACAGTGTACACATGTTGAGTTGATCTAAATTGTTATACAGGTCTGTGAGAGATCTAGTGTATAGGAGTTGGGCAATTAATGTGGCAAATAACAGAATGTGACTTTTGCCCTGAGTTAGTATTCAAACTTGTTTCCTGCTGTATAAGGTAACTTGTTTTGTGATAAGCAATACAATTATTTACTACTTGGTACAAAACAGAAAACTATGATACATCAAGAGAGATGCATTTTATGCTATGAAATTTGCATAGAGAAATATGTATTTTTATTTGCAAATTGGACATTGAACTTATTTTATTAACCAAAAAATATTTTCTTTACATTTCTGGAGTTTATTTAGTATAAAATTGATAAACTGTGGCTCATTATAAAATGTGGATGAGAATGCATTTAGTAATTATAACGAAACTTGAAGAGCCATAGAAATGTGGATATTGCCAGCTTTGTAGGAGTTAACATATGTGTAATCCTATTTGAAAAATTGCATTGAAAATAAACATTTTCATTCTTAAACATCAAAATCATATTAAGGTTATAATACTCATCCTATTGGGAGTAAAAAGAAATATTATTTAAACGTGGACAAGTACATCATCTGGGATACATATGGCTAGAAAAAGTTGTATCCAAAAAGCTCAGCACAGTTCAGTCCCTTTGAACTGCAAAGAGCCAATCTCAATGATCACTCGCTGTGCCAGAAAGGAAAAAAAATTAAATTGAATTTAGTTTTGCTTCAATTTATTTGCAACTAAGGGGACAAACTATGTGCACATCCATAACATTTTATCTTTGAACCAATAACTAAAAAAGTCTAAAATTGTTAAGGCATCTTGTAAAAGTTGAAAGGTCAGGGAAGGGTCTGACCCTGAATAACACAGCACTCTTTCAATCTTTTAGTTCAAAACAAACATAGCAGGCACGGTCAGCTCACTGATAGAAAAGCTGTTTTATTCCTCGGGTGTAGGTAATGCCCACGACCTGTCTGGCTCCCCTCTCTCTTTTTGTATGAATCGCACACTCTCTTCACCTTCGGATGCTCTGAGCAGATGGCCTGTAAGACCGTCTGTTCCGTCCTTGCCGACCACGCTGCTCATGGCTCTGGGTGAGGTTTTCTCCCACTTCAATTCTCAACAATTTCTCTAACACTCCTATTCTATGCTTATGCCTGTAGGAGAGACCAAAGGACATTTCTCAAATATGTGTTATATTAATAAGTGTAATTTCATTTATATCTAAAATAGACTGTCCAAGGGCCAGCCAGTATTGTAGGCACTATGTATCATGGTAGGTTCCCCCCACACAAAGATACCCAAACACACACACACACACACGGTAAAATTCAGACAGACTGAGTTTGTAATGAATACACTGTGTTGATAATCATCAGTATTAGACATCTCATGTTGTCAAACACCCCCATGGGCAGTGAGGGGGGTGTGTGTGTATGTGTGTGTGTGTACAGCCATTTAGTTTTTGGAAAGTCGAATAACTCCATGAATATTACACTTTCTGTTTTTTTAACATCGTACATTGTGGTTATAGTATCTATTAATTTTCTTACTTCGAATGACATTCAAATTGAATTACAGGAAAGATATCATGCTTTATTACATTATACTGCCACATTCCATATGCCACATATAAAGATCCTGAAAACATATATACATTCCCAACATTATAATTAATATCTATTCCTTAGGATTCTCAGATGACATAGTTTCTGATCACTGTGGAGGTCAATAGGTGGGATATTTGAGGGATAAAATTCACTGTATAAATGCAAGTGCCTTGAAATGGCTCAACCAAGCATTATCTGAACATAAGGCAAGGCATTTCATAAATTTAAAAAAAAATACCTTTCTTTAATCATAATATTAAATATTAAATGATATACTGCAAGAAATAAATTTAAACACTAATGAAAATTAACATGTAAGAGTATTTTCATGGAGTATCTAATTATGTAATATTGGATACAATTTTTTTCCTTTACTTAACTATGAAAAAGTAAAAAGCACAGAGAAAATATTCTCCTCTGTGGGGCAGATGTGGCCAGCAGAATTGTTTTGTTGGGCCCAAGTCATTTATTTACCCACTTTTAAAATTTAGATAATTCAGATAGAAATCCAGTTCATGGTTCTGTAGGAAATTGCAGACCTGCCGCTCGAGGCCCACGTTTTCACACCAGGGCAGCTCACTGCACCTGCGCGGTGCTGTCGGTCCGGGCAGAAGCGCTGGGGCTGCTCCCTGCGGCTGTGCTCAGCCCCGCTCCCACCCACGGTGAACACGCTCCTCTCAAACCCACGACGTTACAGTTCTAGTCCCTGTAAGTTTTATAATTTGCTGGAGGCTCCAGGGTCCTAACATCATCATTTGGTAAGTAGAGTAATATAATGCAGTCATTCATTCTAATTTTGTGATTTAGTTGTTAGGGGGCTGGCTGGTTTACCCTACAGCATAATGGTAGACTATTTTTATGGTGGAGGATAACTCAACATTTCTGAAAGATAATTGTAAAACTTTAAAATGTAAACATTTGATGGTGGCTCACACCTGTAATGCTAGTACTATGGGAGACTGAGGCAGGAGGATTGCTGGATCTCAGGAGTTTTGAGACAGGCCTGAGGAAGAGGGGTACTTGTCCCAAGTGAAAATAGAAAACCTAGCAGTGTGTTTTGGCGGGGCCTGGAGTCCCAGCTACTTGGGAGGCTGAGGCGGGCAGATTGCTTGAACCCAGGAGTCTGAGACCATCCTAAGGAGGAGGGAGACCTTGTCCCAAGTACAAATGGAAAAGCTAGCAGTGTGTTTTGGTGGGGCCTGTAGTCCCAGCTACTCAGGAGGCTGAGGCAGGAGGATGGCTTAAGCCCAGGAATTTGAGGTTGCTGTGAGCTAGGAGCAAGGGCTTTCTAGCCTGACACAAAACAAAAATGCATTGCTTAGAATCTCAGAGTTTGACGTTGTTGTGAGTGTGTAGCTCAGAGAAGTTGCTGGCTCACATGCTGTTGTTGTGTAATCCCATTCTGGAGTAGCAGAGTGAAGACTACAATTAAAATTCCTGGACTCCCAAGGTAGCTTGAGAAATCGTTTTGACAGGGATATAAGCAGTAAGTATCACTGACCAATGTACAAGCCCTAAACGTGCATTGCATGTATATATATGAACATTATATACATTTACAGAATTTTATGCCTTTATAGGAAAAAATAATCCATATGCACTATTTAAATTTTTAAAAATTAAGGACATTTTTATAAAACAATATCATTTAAAATATAAAAGTATTGCTTAAATTGTATTCTTTTATTTTATACTGTTATTAAAATTATGAATCACAACTAAAATATGCTTACAGTTCAAAAATGCATTAAAAATGTTTATATTGGGGAAAATGCTGACTACAGAATACTGATATATTATTATACCATTAATAGCACTAAAATAATATGTGGTTAATTTTAATTGCTTAGAAAATATGGTTCTCATTTGTTCTTGCTGCTTTGAACAACACTATTGCTGTTATTAAATATCTCCAATGAGCGAAAAATAAAAATAATGTATAATATAATAAGTATTAGAATACATAAAACTATTTTCCAAAAGTGCCCAACATTAGTAGTCGGCTTTAGATACAGTTAGAATCTTCAACTAGTTTCAAAATATGTAACTTTAAATTATCTTTCAATTTTGAAAGACTTTTCTAACAAAAGTCAGAGTGGTATTTCATTTAATATAATCAACAATCTAGGAAGTTTGCACTGTGTTGGTTTGCTACCAATAATCATGGTAGATTGCAAAATATTTTGACTAAACTTGAAATATTACTAAGTATTATAACTCTACTAATTAAGCTTATACCAAGGCTCATGCCATTTTTGTACCAATAGTTACATATCATTTAAAATGGCTATATTTTTTATACTTTTCATTAGCTTTAGTGAAAAATGATACTGGATTAGAAACTGTCTCAATGACATTAAGCCAGAGTTGATGATTACATAAGTATTATTTTAGTGGAGAACTTATAACCAAATCTAAAATTATTAATAATGTATTCATATGTTTTACAAATTAAAAGACCATGAAGAGACAATCTCCTGTTCATTCCCCAGGCCTGCCCCTTACTTACTAATGGTTTTTTGTTTTGTTTTATTTTTTTTTTGAGTAGCTTTTCTTTTCTTTCCGTTTTTTTTTTTTTTTTTTGGTGGCTAATTTCATATCTATAAATAACACATTGAGATTTTCTTTATTTACAAACCTTAAATATTACCTGTTGTCTGAATACTGTGAGAGAGAGAATTTAATTACACACTTACACTATCCTTCCCATTCACATATTTTTGTCATTCTATTTAATTCATGGATCTAATTTTTAACGTGAAACAACTGAAACGTTATTTCATTTTCTAATAATGATACGCACTGCATCTTCACTCTCCTCTTTGTAAACTGAGAATCTTTTTACATCTTATGTTTCCTAAGCCTTTCTCCTTCCTGTCTCCTGACTTATTATATAACAATTTAAAGAACAAAAAATTGAAACACAAAAATAATGCAAATTTAATATCTGAGTGTTCCATCCTGTATATGGGAGTCAAACCTGTGTTGACTGCTCACCTCGTTATGACTCTAAGTTCCTTCTTCAAAGCACAGCCAAGAACTTCACAAAGATTAAATGTTATTTCTCAAGATACTAATAGCTTAAGCACATGTTACTAAAAACATTGTCTTATGTATATTAATGAAAAGTTTAACTTTTGGATTATAATATCTGTTTTACTGTTACTGTTAACACAGAACAGTCCAGGTACAGAGCGTGTAAACTCTTTTGCCCTAAATCCGATATCTTCCATTTTATTCCTGCCCACTATTCCTAAGAAAATTGTTGAGCAAAAAGAAAGTTTAATCTTATTTATAATTATCACAGTGGTTTTTCAATTACTTGAGTTTATTTTTTACTTTGTGGATCTTTTTGCAAGCTGACTTGGTATGAAGAAGTTTGAATTAACTTCCTTTTCATTGAACTGCAAACACAACAGGCATGTTTCTGAGTTTTAGTACTGTTTATCTACTTAGAATATTTAGAGGTTGTTTTGGTTTTCTGCATTGGTTTTTCATCTAAGTTGATTCATGCAGCTTACAGTTTTGAAATTAACTCCTCAAAGTTCCTTGCTGTGTAAACAAGGATAAGGTAAACATCTTTCATAAAATGCCCCTTTTAATCTGTGTTATATTTGACTTGTTGAATCAATGTACCCTTGTGATCAAGTGATTAAGCTATTTACTGCCTCATACAGAAAGCTATTAAATAGATCATAAACACAAGATTATGGAGTGAGTGTTAGAATCTCTGAATTCTACTCACCAGTAAGTCGCGTGACCTTGAACAAGTCACTTAATCTTTCTGACCTCAGCTTCATTACATACATGGCAAGGACAACAATTATCTCAATGGGCTTCTTTGCTTGTAAAGCTCTATAATTTTATTCTACAATTATCTCTGGAATGGATTTAGCACGAGGGAGGAAAGCTTCATTGCAACAGTTATGCAAATAATCTCATATGAATTATGGAGTTAATTTAATAAGCTCCTTAACTGTTTCTTTTTTAATTTTCAGAAAAAGTAAACATTCTTATAAGAAGAAGCATACTAAAGATTCCTTTTAGCTGATAAGTTGTAAAATATTTCCTCTTGCAACTTAGTGTTTCTGGAGGCCTCTTATCAATCACATATTTCAAACACTGTAACTGTGATTCAAAAAGTTCCACCTTCTTGGTACAAATAGCTGAAAAAAATTAGTTACGGAATTGTAACTCTATAAACTCATTTTCTTCTCTCGAGTTTTCTCTATGTGATTTCTTAAGAATAATAAGGTATCAAGTATATTGAATATATTTCTTAAGAAAAATACATTTTTGAGATATAAACATTTTTGTATAACATGGGAAAAGGGGGGAATCAAAATATCTGGGGTTTTGCTCTTATTCGCTGCTCTTGACTTGCTGGGTGGCCCGAAGGCAAGCTGCTCCAGTTACTATTTTGTAAAACTTGCCAAATGCTGTCAGGGCTTTGGAGGAGGTAATGAAACCATAAATGTAAAATGCTCTACAAATAGAAAGGTCAAAGACCAGCATATGTGGAACACATTTTCATTCTTAATGAGCAGTCAGATACTTAGGAGGGAATACTTAAACAACTTCTTCCCAAGAGCCACTTCATTTGGGTGGAATTCATGGAGAAGTGGACATATTACTGAGTATGCCTGTTGCATCATCATTTCAAACATCTGTATTTACAAACATAACATGGCAATGATAATGTTTAGAGTAATATGAATGCCTATAAAAGTTGTTAATAATGTATTAGAAAAATGGGAGCCTGAGGAGTTAGAGAAAACAGGTTCAAATTATATAGTTAGGACTTACTGAGTCTGTGGCTCAAACCTTTGCTGCTCATCTTCCCCGGCTGTCAGTGCCCTGGAGCGTTCGGAAGCAGCTTTCTAAGAGGAACCAGGGCATCGCCCGCAGATCAGCTCAAGGCAGACAGACGAGTTCTCTTTGGGCACAAGGAAGTTATCATTAGCCTCTGAACCTTCTTAGAAAGATCTTCACTCTAATGCTACTGTGACTGTCTCACAGTTACATATGTGAGTCTCTTTTCAACTGGCAATGAGGAGCATTGGAACAGACTTTACTATGTCAAATGCCCACGGGCCCATGTTCAAGAGTTATCTAAAATCCAGGGTAATGAACTGCACTTGTTCTGAAATGCTCTCCTCCGTGAAGACACTGCGTTCTAACCTACTGCCCCTTCCCAACTTCAGCCCTGCCTTCTAAAATCTTGTACTTGCCTGTGAATAGCCTCTGTTTGTAAATTATCCATCTTATATTGATGCTACTGTAGTAAAAAACAAAACACCTACCAAAGTTAAAGAAAAAAACTCAAACAGAACAATCACTCCTGTTACTCTTGTGCTTAAGTAATTTATCGAATGTTTTATCCAACATCACAAAGATGTGAAGGACATCATTATTAGAGAGGAAACTGTGACTTTTTGTCCTGTGAATAGTTGAATTTCTCAAGTAATATTATTTCCTTTAAATGTGTCTTTCAGAAAGCCTGTGCTAGAAACTTACTCCCCAGCGAAACAGCGTGCAGAAGTGGGACCTGCTTAGAGGGCTTCGGGCCGGGAGGGTGCAGGGGAAGAATTGGTGCCTCTATTGCAGAAGTTGGTTCCTGATCACAGCACAGGGTTCGCCTCCTCTCCTCTCTCTCTTCCTCGCTGCTCTTTCACCATGGACACTCTCACCAGCTGCTGGCCCCTGGGTCTTGGACTTTTTCACTTCAGAACTGTCAGCCAATATATTTCTATTCATTACAAATTACCCAGGCTGTGGGATTTTGTTTGAACAACACAAAATGGATGAAGACAGAGACTTGGTGCCTGAGAAGCGGCTGTGGCTGGAAACAAAGACACAGAAATGTGAAAGCAGCTCTGAGCCGGGTTACAGCTGGAGTCCAGGGGCATTTGGAGGGAAAGCAGGCTGGAAACAATCTGTGATGCCGTCAATGGGACGCAAAGAGAGATTCTGGTCAGAGATCAGAAGGCGCAGAGCTGGAGAGAGAGCCGGAAACTTCCTGAGGCTGCTTACTGGCGTGGTCAGAACGTTTGGTACCAAGAGAACTATCAGCTGAAAGGCCAGGCTGCTGAGGCCTCCTATGGCAGTGGGGGCCATCCTATCAGAAACTGGAGAAAAGGCCATCCTATTTATGAAGTGGCCAAGACCTCAGCTGAATTATGTCTGTACCCTGGGGTTTTATGGAAGGCAGAATTTAAGACCAACAAGCTGGGTATTTAGCAGAGGAAATTTCCAGACAAAACACGGAAGGAGCAACGTTCCTTCTTTTAACTGTCTGGGGTAAAATGAGAGAAGAAAGAAACCATTTAAAGAGAGAGATTATCACTGAAGGGAAAGCTGAAGTTAAAAATTGGGAAAATCCTCAGCCTGAATTCATTTAACAAAAAAATTAGAAAATAGTTTTGGGAAGACTATTCCAAGGATATTGCCAAGTGACAACTTAATAAGTAAATTAGCATGACTAAAAAGGAACCCAGTTACTCTTCCTCAAGACAGTAAGAGAAGGACCTCAGGCAGCTGGGAAGTCCTGGAGGCAGGCCCTCTGACCACAAACCCAGAGCTAGAGGAGGGCAGGAGAGTATTTTGGAGGTGGGTGCAGGGCAGCCCTCCTGGGCTCTTGCCGGCAGACTCCGCCCTTTGCATTCTACTGTACTGCTCTGCGGCCCCCCAGCCGTGGCCCAAGAGGCCCAGATTTGGAGGGGGCAAATTGTAAACGTTTGCCAGATTCACATGGTACTAATGCTGCAGGTGCATGAAGTGTGTATGCTTCAGAGGCATGGCATTCATTCTGAGATTTCATAACACGTATCTAAGAGCCTGGTGCCCCCAGGGGTCGAGCCAACACAGGGGTCCCACTGTGGCTGCACCAAGTGGAGCTGTGGGAGCCGGGCAGCCCCAGTGCCCAGCACCACTATGAGGGCTGTGGCCTGGGCCGGACTCAACAAAGGCATAGGGTGAAGTTGCCCTCACCCCAGGGTACCCAAAAGGCCAGCAATGGAACAAAGCCGATTTTAGGTTTATTGTTGTTTTCTCTGTTGAATTTGGACTTGAAAGCCCAGAATAAACACTTGAGTAAACCATCAACTAATATTCAACAAATGTGCCAAAAGTACACTCCCAGGAAAGCGTAGTCTCTTCCATAAAGAGACTAGGAAACATGCAAAGGAGTGAGACTGGATTCTAAGACCTGGAGCCATGAACTCCTGTGAGGAAGCACAGCAGGAAAGCTCAATGACGTTGGTCTTTGCAATAATTTGGGGGGGGGGCAGAGGCAACAAAAGCAAAAATAAGCAAGAAAGACTAGATCAAATTTAAAAGTTTCTGCACAGCAAAGAAACAATTAAGATGGGAAAAGGCAGCCACGATATAAGACAGACTTATAAATCCTGTGTCTTTAAGGGGTTAATACCCAAATTACATAAGGAACTCAGACAACTCTGTAGCCAGAGGAATAAATAACCCAATTAAATAATGAGTAAAAAACCTAAATATTTTTACAAAGAAGACATACAAATGATGAACAAGTCTAGAAAAAATGCTCAACATCACCAAGTGTGCAGATCAAAGCCACAGTGAGATATTACTGCACGTGTGAGAAGGACTGTTATTAAAAAGTCAAAAGATGAAGTGTTGGCAGTGATGTGGTGAAAGTGAACATTGCCACACTCTGTACAGTCTTTATGTGAAACAGGTAGAGGTATCTCATCAAACTAAAGTAGAAATAGAATGTAATTTAGCAAACCCCTCTCTGGGCACATATCCAAAACATGAAATCAGCGTTTTGAACAGATACCTAAGTCTCATGTCCATTCTGGCTTTATTTACAATAGTCAAGATACGTAAATAACTGAAGTTTACTTAGAGGAATGGATAAAGAAAATGGGGCAAGTAGATACAAACATACAAAGTGGAGTATAGTTCAGCATTAACCAAAGAAGGAAACAGTGTGGATATAGGACATTGTATCAGGTGAAATAAACCAAACGCAGAAATAATGCTTGGTGTCACCATCATGTGCTCTCAGAAATGTCAGGCTCATGGAAAAACAGAGGAAAATGATAATTAACAGGGGCTAAGGGTGGGAGGAAAGGGAGATGCTTGTCAAAGGATCTAGACCTTCAGTCAGAAGATTAAGTTCTATAAATCTAGCACACGGCATCACGCCTGTACTTAATATTAATGTATAATAAAATTTGCTACAAGAATAGATTTTGTGTTCTCAGTACACAAAATAATAGGGTGACTGTGGGACGTGATGAATGCCTTGCATCTGGCGAGTACGTCACAATGTGTACAGGTAGCAAAGATCATGCTGTACAACTTAAATATATGCCATTTTTATTTGTCCATTACACTTCAATATATCTGGAAAAATAATATTTCAGAGTGACTTTGAATCACACTTTTATATAATTTTTAAGTTTAGATAATTTTCCCTTATGTGGGGCATTTTTATTTATTTATTTTTTAATGGAGGTGAAAAACTTTAAGGCAGGTGGGTATGGACCTGAGCTTTTGTGCGTGGGGTCAGGGTCACATAAGCATGAATCTGGCCTGAGGATGACATGTAAGTGGGGTCACGTGTTAATGGTTCATGAGCAATTACTTCAGCAAATTTAAAACCGCACTGATGCGTTGAGTCAAATGGACTCAGGTTGTGTAAACGCACATGCTCATTCTGCTGAGATAACACACAGATCAGATTGTAAATAATGAGTCAGAGATATAACTCAGGATTCAGCTTACTAATGATCTCAAAAATACAGGTTCAGGAGAAAAAGGCAAAGAGGGTTAGTGGGTCTCTCCCAGCTGTCTCTCCAGATTAGATTTGCTGGATAAACTGTACCTATCCTATAAATCTGAATTGCAAAGACATATAGTTTTCTCTCTCTTTTTTAAGGAAATCACAATGTTATATAAGACACACTAATACACACACAAATCTCATTGTTTCTTGCCAATAAAAATTTAACTGGGCTTCTTTATTATTATTTGCTAAATCTGGAAACCCTACCAGATCCTTCCATATGTCCGTATCAGCCACACACTCTCCTCCCTAGAATAATAGATGAGGTTTCCACCTGACGTTCTGTGGCTTTACCTTACACACCGAGGGGATTTAAGAAAATGTAACATTTTCTACTTTATACCCACAGAGTTGTGTGGCTTACATGATATTCACCAGGGAGCCATGCCTCATAAATCTGGTGATTGCCATTTTATTTACTGTAAGTAATCCCTCCGCCAGGGACATCCAGCTAAGGGGCTCCATAGATACTGTCTCCTCCTCCTAGCAAATGTGGTCAGTCCCTGTAAACAGAGGTCAAGTTGACAAGAAGACCAGGCCAGGCCACCCCTTTATTTTCTTTCCCCTGGGGTTGTACTTTGGTTAAAGGAATAAATGGATCACAAGCCACATAGTTTATTATAACTTCTTTCTCACCTACAGTATTCACATCTTTAATATTTAAGAAAAAACATGTAGTTTTATTTATTTATTTATTATTTTTATTTTTTTGCAGTTTTTGGCTGGGGCCAGGTTTGAACCTACCACCTCTAGTAGATGGGGCTGATGCCCTACTCCTTGACCACAGGCACTTCCTGAAAACATGTAGTTTTATTTGTACCAGGAATAAATAAAAAGCTGTTAAAAATTTAAACCTCACATGTTGACATTAGGTTTAATATCCTTCAACATGGGAAAAGTTATTTTTTTAATTGTCATAAACTTTTTTAAAATTGTGATGTATTTCTATATTCAGCTTTGAGTGCGAAGGAAGCTGTTAGGGCTGCTCTCGGGGAAGAAACATTTAACAGGAATCCCTCAAGTTGCATCAAATAAATCTTCCATTTATCTAAAATTATCTTTAATCAAAATGTAAGTGGAGGATATAACATCTAGTAAGAACCTTAGAAGTAGACAGACTTGAACAGAAACTATTTGGAAACCAGCAGGCCATGGAGACCAAGGTATTATTCTCATACCAGTAAATGTAGATGTAATAGATTCTTAATTTCTGATTGAGTAAAAATCTCAGGTTTAACTTGAGCTCTGTAAATTTGGTATACAAGAATAAAATAGAAGACGCTGTCATGTGCACAGTTAGAAATACAACATTTCAACCAGGGACTTAATGTCTTTTAAAATATACAAAATTTAGGGTGGCACATGTGGCTCAGTGAGTAGGGCACTGACCCCATATACTGATGGTGGTAGGTTCGAATCCAACCCTGGCCAGACTGCAACTGGGCATTGTGGTGGGTGCCTATAGTCCCAGCTACTCAGGAGTCTGAGGCAAGAACATCACCTAAACCCGGGAGTTGGAGGTTGCTGTGAGCTGTGATGCCACAGTACTCTACTGAGGGCAATAAAGTATGACTGTTTCAAAAAAAAAAAAATTTGAGTACAAAGATTCCCTAAGTCTATTTTCCTTCTTTCCCTCTTATTTTTTTTATTAAGCCATAACTGTGTACATTAATGCATTTGTGGGGTAGAATATGCTGATATTATATACAATTTGGAATGCTTACATCAAACTGGTTAACATAGCCTTCACCTCACTTACTTAATTATTAAGACTTTATACTCTACTCTTAATAGATTTGACATATACCCTTGCAATGTGCACCATAGGTGAGGTCCCATTACCCTCCCTCCACCCTAAGTGTATTTTCAAAGTTTATTTTGAATTTCTTTTCACATGTTCAATGAGCAATGAGGAGGCCCTGGTGTACTTTACAAGTCAGGCCGTAGTCCATCGTCATTTTTTATAAATCACATTTTAGAAAATTGTTAATGCAAATATCAAGATAATCTGAGCACTGTATTCTAGTGTAATAACACAACTATAAAGTATAGTAACACAGCTCCTTATACTTTTCACAACTATTCTAATGACAAACTCTGAATGTCTTAAGTGTTCTGTGTGAAATGGATTTCAGAGGTGAGGCCATTTGATTAATTTGTAGGAGTTGTAACATCACAGCAGTATAATGAAGATTTGCTATGACCTGATAGGATTTCCCCGTATGCTTATGGGACTTGTACATATTTCTATATTAAAATTAAATGAATCCTATTAAAAATTCTTAAGTAAGCCCATTATTATGCATATTATAGCTTTTGATATGTTTAAATATCAACTAGTTTATTTTTTTCTGTTTTAGCATAGACTGGTGAAATAAATCTTTATAGAGTTTCCACTGATTTTGAAAGTGTTCTCATAGTTAAACACACTTTAATTTTACAAATCTCTGTGGAAGTACAAATTATCTTCTGATTTTATAGATGAAGAAACTAAAAACTAGAGAGATTACTATTAACTTGAGTAACACTCTGATCAGCAGAAGACCGAGCTTGTTCTACGGCCCCGGCCACTTTGTCGAGGTTTCTTCTTACAATACAGACTTGCATCTCCTTGAGAAGCCAACGCTTTTTTTAATAGTCAAAAACTGAAAGCCAGTGACAGTCTCTTCTCTTTAAAATATCTGACGTGAAGAAAGAAAGTTCTACTGAAGGAATTCACTTGAATCTATATATCTCTCCATTGCTTTCTTTGTACCTTTTCACAGGGGGGGGAAAATCCAAGGAATCTCGTGTACTCAGCATCCTGGTGCTCTGACCTCCCTCCTGCTCACTCTTCTCAGCGACCACCCTGACCACAGCACTAAAGGGCATCTTATGTTCCTCACCCCTGACTTTCATACTGTCAGAAACCGTGGACACGTCTCTGCCACAGGAGTCACTTTCCCAACAACATATGAAAAACCACCCTCTGTTGTAACTCACAAAATGTTTTTCTTATTTTTAATTCACCGGCCAGATATTTCCCCCTTTGTTCTGGTCCTCCTCTCCTGAACTCTCTTCTCTGTCCATCCATGTCCTTAGGTGAGAGCAGTGTGGGCCTTTGGCCTTAAACACTAGGCATAGACTATTTCTTCTCAATCCCAGAATTCCTTTTTCACCTACAGACTTGTACATACAAACGTCTCCTCAACATTTCCATTTCTGTCTGCAGTATCAAAATTACTATAACTTAGACCAAGTTATTGGATCCAAGCTTCAATTCAAATCTCCAATAATGTTGTTCAATATAATTATGATTACCTGCCGCCCTGTACGATCTGGGTCTTTCTCTGCAGCCTCCTGTGTACATTCCTGCTACCCCAGTTCCAGCAGAGGAAGGTGGTGAAGACCAGAGGTTTACCTGAATGGGTCGGGGTTGCACCACAGGCGAGAAACCCTGAAATTAGGAGACCCTTATGAAATGGGGCTGCTGCAAACCCACCTACCCTTCTCCATGGCGGGGGGATGACTTGTTTCTCTGGGATACTGAAAAATCACTTCTGGAGGAAAAAGGAGGCTCTCTAAGTTTATTATCCTGGAGTTTAAGCAAATGTCTCTGGGAAAAGGCTTCCTCCTTTCTACCACAGACATCTTCAACGTCTGTATCTAAATTTATCCCCAGGGTAACAAGCTTCCTGTTTGTAATGCAATTTGCTACCCAAATGTGTATTTTTCTCATAAGATATAACATGTACAAATCCTGAGAAATCCATGGAAAATTTCCTCCTAAAATGATAACCTATATATATCTACTTTTCTTATTTTCTTTTTCTCCCTAAAAATGTTTACTCTATGAATGCATAGATACTATGATTTTGACCATGGTTATATCCTCAGTGCTTGAAATATTCCTTGAGTGATAGTAAATAATCAATATTTATGTAATTATTGAATTAATTAGCCAATGAATGAATGATCAGCAATAATGATTTATTAACTTTTTAAATATTAGATAGTATTGGTTTTAGAGTTGTTATTTTAATCATAAATATCTTCTAAAAATATATTCTTAAAGTTGTTAGTGAGCTGTCCTTATTAAGTCATTTTCATAAACTGGAGATATGCAACTCTTATAATAAAGAAATCAATATATTGTTGGAAACTTAGAAACAAAGTTGTATGTATTCTGGATATTTAGAGTAAAAATATATGAAAAGTGCTAAGTAAAGATTTTCATCATTTTTCAGATATTTTTCAGAGATTTTAAGAAATCTCTAAAGATGTAAACCAGACTTACTGTTGTGAGAAGTAGTGGGGAGAGCTGCCTAGGACCGGGGGAGACTGGTGTCATTCTAAGAAGGAAGACAAGATAATAAGTTTTTACAATTTACAAGTTAAGAAAAATAGAAAATAGAACTATTTGGCAAAAAATTCTTCATATTGCAGCACCAAGATTGTGATAATCACATTACTTTCCACGTTTCAAAGATTAAAAACTCAAAATCTGCTACCAACGACATCCTGGAATCTTAAAAGAAATGCCATGATATTTTCAAATTTAGGTACTTTGAAATATGTACACTGGAGACAAGAACATGAATTTCAGAACAAAAAATTCTACCCACGAGAACCATTGACTTCAATTGAAGGGAAGAACGATATAGGAAACTTAGAGCACAGTGATAGCACGTTACGGTCGTGAGGTCTTTAGTGACTCTATGTAAATCCAGCTGCTCCATCCCAGAGACCACGGGGTGCTTGCAGGTTACCAAACCCCTCTGGCCTCATGTTTCCTATTGAACAAAGAAGGACTTTTTCTAATGAAATAATATCGGTAACTACCTATTAGGACATTCATTAGCATTAAATTAGTCAACGGGTACAATGTCATCACTGTAGTATCCAAAAATATGCATGTTCCAAATCCATAACTGTAGTGTGAATAGTGAAAAGGGAAAAATCATGCACTGAGCTGAAAAGGGAGGGTACCTTTTCTAATCCCACAGTAATATATAGGGAGTGCCAAAAATGAATGATTTAAGAAAGAACAAAACTGTATTAAGATTGTAATATTCAATATACACCTATAACATTTATGGCCTTGTATATTGTATCTGATCTCCTGTAGTTGCAGAAATCAAACATGACTTGAATATTACAATTATATATATATAACATAACACTTATAAAATTATAATACTCTACTAATATGTGTTTGTGCATATATATGTGTGTGTGTGTATATATATATATGCACAGAGAGATAGAGAGAGAAGGAAAAATAATCAAAAAGTCTCTGAAACTAGAGAATCGCCAACATATTTAGAAATATCTCCTAGGAACGTCCAGAGCACACAGACTCTAAGAGGGGGAAATATAATACAAACTTCTGAATTGAACAAAACCATTATCATGAGAAATGTCAATAAACTTAATATAAAATGTTAGTGGGTATACTGAGAACTGAAAAAGAGAACATGTGAAAATATATATTTTAATTAATAAAAGCAAGGCATTATGAAAATGAACCCTATTGCATCAACACAGAAGAATTTTCTCACTGAATCAGCAAATATATTTAAAAAGTCACTGCAGTATATCCTGGACTTGGTCAAATTTCAGGGATGAACAGCCTCTCATAATATTAAGTCTTCAGATCCATGAAAATGGCACATAACTTCATATTCAGTTGGTTTTATATGATTTAATAACATTTCAAAAATATCTGTGTTAGATATATTATTTTTAGAATTGCTAATACAATTGAGAATTTCTAACTCACCCTTCCCAACTGGCTCTTACTTTTATATTAGATTGTCATAGACCTGCGTATTAGCTTGATGAGGCTGCCAGAATGTAAGTCACCCAGTGGCTTACACAAATTTATATTCTCCCTGTTCTAGAGATCTGAGGTCAAGGTGATTTCTTGTGAGACCTTTCTCCTTGGCTTGTACATCCCCATCTTCTTTCGGTTTCTTGATATCATCACTTCCTTTGAGTCTGTCCCCTAATCTCTGTTAATAATTTCCTCACTCAATTAGAGCTCCCCCATATGACCCCTCATTTTACTTTAACTACCTTTTTAAAGGCATTATCTCCAAATATAGTCACATTCTGAAGTACAGAACATGTGGGTAGGGAGGGGTGGGTCACAATTTCAGCCCGTAACAATGTGTATAAAGATTTTATAAGTAGTCGACTATCTCAGTTCTGTGGAGTTCAATGTCAGCATGTCCACTGACCTGCTTTGGTGGATTATGTATGAAAATTTAAAAATCAGTAGCAAGTGGATCGCAGATTCTCTGAAGCGTTGATCTTTAGTTAATACTAAATGACATTAATTACTCTAGCTCTATAATAATTTTAATATCTGGAAGTATAAGGCCTCCAGATCTGTTGGTTTCAAATTTATTACAGTTTGTCTCTGCCCTTTTCATTTTCCTGTAAATTTTAAAACCAGTTCTTCATTACACATACACTGAACTTTTGACTAAAATTTCATTGAATCTATACTGCAACTAAGAAAGCAGGTATATCTTGACCAGATTGCATTATCTATTCTGTGGCTATTATATCTTTCTTATTTATTAACATATTGCTTAAATTAAGTGATTTGTTATTCTGTTGACTTATTTAATGATCTTGCATATAGCAATCCCATTAAGTTTGTTTACTGTTACTAATAGTTTGTGAATTATTCAGATTTTCTGAATATGCCTTCCTGTCATTTATGAATGGCTCCTTCCTTGGAAACCTCCTACATGCTTTTCCCAGCATAACGTTGAACAGAACTGGTCATTATTGATATCTTCTACCTATTTACAATTTTCAGGGAAACATTTTAATAATTTATCATTTGTCCTGGTGTTTACTGCTGATTTCATGATAGTCCTTATATAAAGAAAATCCTTTAAACCTAGAATTTTGGGTTTTTATCTTGCATGAGTGTTGAATTATCCAAAATGGTGTTTTTACATATACTGAGAGATGGCTCTAGCTTACTCTCTCAGTCACTGTGTCTGCCTTCCTCTCTCCCCCTCACCCCACTTCCTGTAGGGCTCCTCCAGCCTCCAGCTAATGTGATTAAATGTGTTGTCAAATATAAGAATTCTTGCTTTTTTGGAGAAATCACCACTGGGCCATAATGCACGACCTTTTCATAGATCACTGGACTTAATTTGACATTTTTGTACCTATATACATACCAGAAATTGAACGCAGATCGTCTTCTTTGTGATTTATTTTAATAAGAATTCTATCAACAGAAGTTGGTGGCAAAGAGAAAGCCAGAAAGAAATATATTTTTAGGCTCGGTGCCTGTGGCTCAATCGGCTAAGGCGCCAGCCACGTACACCTAAGGTGGCGGGTTCGAATCCCCAGCCCAGGCCCACCAAACAACAATGATGGCTGCAACCAAAAAATGGCCGGGCGTTGTGGTGGGCGCCTGTGGTCCTAGCTACTTGGGAGGTGGAAGTAGGAGACTCGCTTGAGCCCAGGAGTTGGAGGTTACTATGAGCTGTGATACCATGGCACTCTACCCAGGGGGATAGCTTGAGACTCCATCTCAAAAAAAAAAAAAGAAATACATTTTTATATATTTGAGAGTTTAAGATTGGCGACCGTTTCATTGTACATGAGGTAGGAAGCCTTCACCAAGAAAGCCATTTGTGTCTAGAGCGTCCTTTACAAATATATTTTAGTAACAAATTCATTTCCTTTAGTAAATTTAGGAGTATCTAGCTTTTTTATTACTTCTAATATCATCTTCAGCTTGTTATGTTTCAAAAATCTTCCATTTTTATATAAAATCTACTTTAAGTAAAATGATGGGTAAATAAACTTAGATGTCTATGTGTGTATATGTCTCCAACTACTTACCAGCTGTGACCAGTGAGAAATAACAGAAGCACCAGCACACAAATACAGATGAGTATGTCCATCCCACAGCTATTAGTTCTTTTTATTTTTTTATTTTATTTTTTTATTTTTTGCAGTTTTTGGCTGGGGCTGGTTTTGAACCCTCCACCTCCGGTATATGGGGCCAGCGCCCTACTCCTTTGAGCCACAGGCGCTGCCCAAGCTATTAGTTCTAAATACCTTTCTTCAATAAAAGGAACTATGGGCCCTGTCATAAATGAAACCTCCTTCTGGGCTTGAACAAGATAATTGCCAACTTTTAATTTGAAAAATAAGAAGAAACAAAAACAATGGTGATATAGGTCAAAAGTGTACATGAACAACCTTACTAGGGTCTTCCACTAACAATTTAATAATTAAGACAAACAATGATACATGATTATAATCTATAGACTGAAATTGGAATCCATAAATCCATGTTGTTGGCTCGGCACCTGTGGCTCAATCGGCTAAGGCGCCAGCCACGTACACCTAAGGTGGTGGGTTCAAATCCCCAGCCCGGGCCCGCCAAACAACAATGATGGCTACAACCAAAAATATGGCCAGGCGTTGTGGCAGGCGCCTGTGGTCCCAGCTACTTGGGAGGCGGAGGCAGGAGACTCGCTTGAGCCCAGGAGTTGGAGGTTGCTATGAGCTGTGATGCCATGGCACTCTACCCAGGGGGATAGCTTGAG
>CAUYQV010088848.1:0-20443 GCA_963574575.1 Galagoides demidoff
GCGTTGTGGCGGGCGCCTGTGGTCCCAGCTACTTGGGAGGCAGAGGCAGGAGACTCGCTTGAGCCCAGGAGTTGGAGGTTGCTGTGAGCTGTGATGCCATGGCACTCTACCCAGGGGGATAGCTTGAGGCTCTGTCTCAAATAAATAAATAAATAAATAAATAAATAAATAAATAAATAAATAAATAAATTCTAAAGACAGGGTAGATTGAGAAAAATTTCAGTATGGAAAGATGAAGCAGATGGAGAGCAATAACCCTAATATCAACCAGTGTGTATCAGCTGAGGGAAAATGAAACAATTCAAGAAAGGTCATCAAGTAACATGAATGAGAATTTCACAGAAGCAGAAGAAACTGACCCGCGTACACTCGTTATGTTTGAACCCAGGAATTCAGGGAACTGCCAGACATTGTTCAGGGCTCAGAAATGGTCAGATAAATGGTGTTCAATCCAAGATGCATTCTATGTCCCTATGATTTATAAATGAAGAATGGTTCATTCTAACTTCTTTGCTAGAAGCCAAATAGCCAATGAATATGTAAAAAGCTTTTCAAACTCATTTGTAGCCTGAAGAATGCTAATAAAATAATAAGGTTTTCTTTTTCAATCATCAGATTGGCAAAAAATTTTAGATGCAGCTTCAGTGTTATCACAGTAAGGACATAAATAAATGTACATCTTAATTTTATGAATAATCAAAGTCTAAATTACTACAAACATTTTAGAAACTGTACTGATAGTATCTATTAAAATTAAGATTGCATGGACCCTTTGAATTAGTCCAGTTTGGGAAACATTCTCACAAAAACATTCTCAAAAAAATATATAATGAAAGAATATATACACACATGAGCACACACAGATATATATATTGCAGCGTTATTCATAGAAACAATTAATACAGAAAACAACTGAAAGAGACAATAGTAGATAGATGTTTGAATAAATGGTGGTGCTGTCATTCAGTGGCATGTCCAGCAGTTAGTGAAAACCATGTATTTAACTCATAGCTATTCAGATGGAAGAACGCCACAGTGTTAGCAGGAAAAGGATATTAGAAAACATTGTGTCCTAAATGAGCTCATTTTAATAAAAACAAACAATTGCAAAAAAAGATGACCATTTACATGAGCTTATCTGTTTGTGTATATTTACATAAGCATGGGAGGATAGTGATAATTCTATAGACAAAGGCATGTGTTTAAATACAAGTTTCGTTCTCAATCTTGGAGAAAATTTAATAAAGACCTACAATAGAGACATGTAATAAGAATAAAGACAACTATTTTCTATGTGGTATTTATTTCATTGTAAGGAGTAAGGTTGGAATCAAGTATCAGTGTATTTTTCCAAGGACTAGTTTTGTGAACACCACGTACTGAATGCCCCATCTTTTTACACACCCCTTTGAAACGTTACCTTTCCTGGAATGAAATCCCCAAATCCGCTCCCCTCTATCCCTGCATCTCAATCACGTCAGATGGACCCATCTCATTCTGTGACACTACCGCACTGCTTTATAAAACAAAAAACTCTACTTTTCTTAGTCATCATCACAATTTTCTTAGGTACTACCACATGTAAATGTTTCTATAGACTTGAGTATAATTTTGTAAATTTCTAAAATTCTGGTGGATATAAATCAGTCTTACATTTAATTCACAATTTTGTTTCAGGCAAAATGATTTTTTATGTATCATTTTACAAAATGATATGTAACGATTCATTCTCATAATATATATTTTTATTCATTCAAATATTCTCTCAGACCTTCAGAAAAGTTTTTGTTTTCTTCTTAGCAGTCCCATACATTTTTTGAGGATAGGTTATAAAGCTATCAAACAAGCTCTTATTCAGTCTCATTCAGTCTTAGTTGAACAGAATATGCTCTTTACATCCCAGCCAAAAAAATTCAGGAAATTACCAAAATCACTTCAGATACTAGAAATGGTCAGATGGTTCTTGATTCAAATGTATTCCAGATTCTTGCATTTATAAGTAAGGGATGCTTCATTCTAAATTCCTTGTTTTTATTCTTATTTTTTATTTAACTTTTTTCATAATAATAATGTTTTAATATATCTGAGAGGAAAGAGCATGGCAGTCAATCACAATTTTTCTTAACATTCAAGAAATTTCTAGATAAAATATGGTACATTTCTCAAGCTATAGTTGTTGGGTTATACACTTACATAGAATAATCATCACCATTTAAAAGTTATCTATATTTAAGATTAACTTCAATATAAATATTTTCAATACAAAATATTTTAAAATTTGAAAAGAAAACAAATACATTATACCTGACATAGTGTTGGATCATAAACCAATAAATTAATTTGAATTTTGTCTTCTTTACTGGGTAGCAAAATTTACTCCATAAAATACTCATTTAATCATTCATTCAGAAACAGACCTTAATGTTTTATATGTTAAGGATATAAAGTGAAAATACTAGAAATGTATTATATGTCAAGGATAAAAAAAAATGAATACCGATGAAGTGGACGCACAGGTAAGTTAGCAAGTAAAGCACAGAGTGTGATAACTGCTACTTTAGTCATCAGCCCAGGGTGTGTGATAAGTCCCCTGGATTCTCTATTTTTTGGTGAGATGAAGAATGTGGTGTTTCAGGGAAGGTTCCTGAGTAGCAGTGATATCTAAGCTGAAAAACTGGAATAAAGGCAGGTAAACACGCAGGAGACGAGGATACTAAGGGCCCCGGGCAGGTGCTGCAGCGTCAGCAAGAATGTGGGAGGGGCCGACTTCTGTAAGTGCTGACTAAGGAAAATGAACGGTTGTAATTGCTGTGTTTTTCTACTTTTGTTTTTAACCCAGGACATGGTTTTTAAAAATCCAACATACCTATGGCACTCATAATAATTACAACTGTTTAAAAAGTCGATGTCAGTACTCACTAATGAAACACGCCCATATGAGCAGAGCAAACACAGCGATAGCTACAGATTTCTTAATGTAGCTCAAGTCTCAATGGCTAGGTGACCCTCACAACATATCCAGTTTATGCTTCTTTCTATTGGATCCTTTTTTTTTTTTAATCCTTAAAACACTTAAGGATGCCAAAAACAGTATTATATTTTACTCGAATTTTCAAGAATTGACCTAAAAACAACTAAATGGATATGGGCCAAAGGAATAAGTTACATCTTAGCAGGGGATATTCTCTTCAAGATAAAACAAGCCATAAAATTCATACGCTTAAAATGTACACATTACTATTCTCCTCTCCTCTCCTCTCCTCTCCTCTCCTCTCCTCTCCTCTATTCTCCTCTCCTCTCCTCTCCTTGTTTCTCCTCTCCTCTCCAACAGTGTCTTACTGTTCCACTCTGTTATCTGGAACAGAGTGTGGTGGCATCATTGTAGCTCACTGCAACCCAAAACCCTAGGCTCAAGCAATCCTCCAGGCTCAGCCTCCCAAGTGGATGGAACTACAGGTGTGTGACCATTCCTGGGTAATATTTTTTATTTATTTATTTATTTTTTTGTAGAGAGTATCTTGCTATTTTGCTCAAGTTGATCAAATGACCCTTCTACTTCAGCCTCCCAAAGTGCTGGAATTACAGCCACTGTGCCCAGACCACAATGTTTCCATGATCTAAAATAATTCTTAAAGTTTATTTTCTAAAGAACATTAAAGATGATATTTGTCCACAGAGAAGTAATCTTCAGTTCCATCCAGGTTACTCTAAGAAGTACATATTTGTTGTGCCTTTTTTTATGGTAATCTTCGTAAATCACTCAAATCTCCACAAACTCCACACATATTACCCCCATTTTTCATAATTTTGACTTCTTCCCAATATCCAAGTCTTTGTCTATATTTGCCCCATATTCCTCTACATTAGTTAAAAAATATAAGATGACATTTTTACCATGCATAGAGCCTGCAGGACTGAAGCTGCTCTTGCGAGTCAGTGAGCAGGTGTGAGTGGATGTCAAGGCCTCAGACATCACTATGTACCGTCACAGACTTTATAAACACTGCACATGTAGGCTACTCCAAGTTCATAAGACATTGTTTTCTTTTTTGAGTATTAATCAGAGCTTACTGTAACTTTTATAGTTTTTTTAACTTTTAGACTCATAATAACATTTAACTTAAACACAAACACATTGCACAGCTACACAAAAATATTCTTATTATTTATATCCTTATTCTGTGAGCTCATTTCTATTTTTCATTATTTTATTATTTTTAAAACTTTTTGTTAAAAAACAAGACGCAAACACACATATACCTTATCCAATAAGCCTGTTTCTACTCTTCAATTTTTCTTATCTATTTCACTGCTTTTTAAACTTTGTTAAAAATGAAGACACAAACACACACATTAGCCTACACAGAGTCAGGATCATAACATCACTGTCTTCTGCCTCCACATGGTGTCCCACTGGAGATCTCCAGGGCAACCCTACGCAGGGAGCTGTCATCTCGGGTGATGGCAATGCCATCTTCTGGATACCTGCTCAAGGACCAGCCTCAGGCTGTTTTATAGTTAACACTTCTAATATACGTAACATGACTACCTGTTCAATGAATGGTTAAGAGCATAGTTAATAGATTAGCCAGTAATAACCATCTACTGTTATTATCAGGAATTGTGCATTGTACATAAATCTGTGTGTTGTACTTTTATGCAGACAATGTAGCAGGTTTGCTCATGCCAGAATTGCCAGAGACACAAAGGTAATGACTTGTTCTGCGATGCTTTGATGTCTATGACCAAACTAGAGATTTGGCAGCTGTGTGATAATCTCATGAGTCCTTGTGTGTGCAACCCGCCATGGACTGGCCAGTCACTGTTTGGTACATGACTGTCCTGACTATATGTGCCCATGGAGCCTACATGCTGAATGTCTGACTACTCTGCTGGTTTATCCCAATAGAGAGAGAGAGAGAGAAAGAGAGAGAGAGAGCCCCTGTGGTTCTCTGCGGAGGCAACCTGAGATGACAGGCTATCGCTCACAACGTGACATTGTCTTGCACCTGCTGGGATGCACTTGTACCAGTTCCCCAGGGTTGGGGCAGCAACTACCCCAAGCTTAGGGCCTTGAAAGAAAACAAATTTGTTATCTCATAGTTCCAGAGGGGTCTTACTGGGCTAAATCAAGTGTCAGTAGCCTATGTCTCTTCTGGAGACTCTAAGGGAGAATTTTTTCCCTTACATTTCCAGCTTCTTGCTGGCTTGTGGCTCCATCTCTCCATCTGCACAGCTGTCACCTTTCTTGTTCTCTCTCTTCTGCCTCCCTCTTCCTCTAATGAGGACTCAGGTGATTACACTGATCTACCAGGATATTCATCTCCCCATCTCAAAGTCATCTGAGTAGCTGACAGGTTCATCTGCTCCCTGACTCCCCCTCAGCCATATGTAGCCTACCATGGTCATAGGTTTCAGGGATTAGATCAGAGATATCTTGGAAGGACCATCATTCACTACACCTCACAGTGTTAATAACTTTTCTCCCTCTTCTGATCTGGTGAGACTGAATCAGTGTTTCCTACTCTGCAGAGTGAAAATAAGTTTTGAAACCCCCTCTGCCCTCAGCCAGTGCAGCACGGGGAATGGTGTGGTGAGGACTGTAAACCCCTCCTTTCCCTTGGGCTAGGCGTTCTACCCCTCCCAGGAGTATGTCTGTTGAATCTGTGCTGTGTGTGATAAGGCCCACGGGGCTAAAAGCAAAAGAACATGCGTTCAGTGGTTTCTTTGAAGATTAATTTCAGCAATTTTAATGATGGAGCAGTGGCTAAGACATTACTGCTTGCTCATGACAGTAAAATTGATCCCGATTAGACATAGCTATTGAGAAAATTCTAGTGTCATTTCTGTGTAGGGCATTAGATAGAAGTGTTGTTTTAGCAGGTTTTTGTGCTGACAATGAGTTTATAGCTTAGTAATGATAGGCTGAGGAATTCATCTACTCATTTATTCCACTTGAATTTGTTAAATACTACTGTCCACAAAGCAATGAGCTAACCAGTGAGAATTCAGCAGAAATAAAGACTGATGTGGCGTTATCTACATAAACTTAACATTCTACTAGGAGACAGAGATGTGAAACTACTAATTAAAAAATGAATTATTTAACTGAAATAGTGGCCAGTGCTGTACAGGAGAAGAACAAAGCTCTACACATCCCATAATCCTCCAGCTACCATCAATTAGGCTAGAAGGAAAGAGAACTCACAGAAATTAAGATGAAACTTTTACCTGTTTGCTTCACCACTGTGTGCTTTGCCCAGGGCATGGCATTTACTAAAAACTTATTAAATATTAATTAAGCAAAATCAGATGCTAGAATAAAAAAAAAACAGAGTGTTTTTATTAAGAACTGCATCGTTAAAAATGTATACTCTTTGGACAGCAGAGTAGCCTTGCATAAACCATGTTTCCCAGAGGTTTATATAAAGGGTGAATTTTTATTTGTACTGAACAACAAGTTCCATCCTATTTTATACCAGGTCTTTGGCTGGGATCCCTTGCACTTTTCTGCATCCCCACTGGAGTAGTAGAGCAAAGAACAGGGTTTGATGTAGCACGGATGTTTTAGAGAATAGAGCTCACATGCTCAAGTCTAGGATTTCGGTCAAAATGTGAGGTCTGGCCTCACTGAGATCAGGCATAAACACAACAGCAAGGGACTAACGTGAGACCCAGAGAGGGATACAGGCAGTACCCGGGTTACAAACAAGGCAGGTTCTGTAGGTTTGTCCTTAAGTTAAATCTGTATGTGGGTTGGAACAGGTGCATTTACCTAACCTATTGCCTTTGCTCATAAGTGTAAGTTGTAGGTTAATCAGATGCTTGTAACTCAGGGATTTAACTCTAATAGCCTTCGTTGACAACTGCAAGTCATACATAAGTGGAATTGTTTGTAACTCAGACATGACCTATAAAAAGAACACAGTTGGCAAGTGTTAATGAACAGGCAATCACAGGAATTAGGAACATTTTGATTTTTTTTGGTTGAATTGCATTTGTCCAGACTATACTCTTGTTCCTGGGTGTCTTACAAGAGTCATAGAACCCACACCCTATTTTGAGCTTCTAAACACTTTCAAGCCACTTCCCAAACTCATTAATGGACAACAAGTATCTTCAGGAAAGGGTGTGTGAAATGAATGAGAGGAATTCTTTCCTCCCCTAAATCAACAGGACCTAAAACCATGAGCAAGCATAAGAGAGAGGGGGAAAGTAGCTTTATTCCTCTTGTTTCTGGAATCTACACAATTTCCTACATAATACTACAAAAATTAACCCTGTAGTCTTCTCACCTTATGTGTCACATTTCTTCCAACAGGAAACCAATTATAGCCTCTTTTATTCTTCTTTCCTCTCTCTTCCTTTTTTGAAAAAGAGAATCTATTCCAGAAAATTACAAAAGGCAAAGAAGTCTCACAAGTTCTTCAAAGAGAAAATAACCTTGAAGTCAAACAAAGAATGCCTATCATTTAAAGCAGAGATGAAGGAGGTCTGATTAAAATCAGAATTCCCATCACTACATCTTTACTCACCACAGCAAAATCAGAAGCTATTGATTCCATTAATTAAAAAAGATCTGATATGGAAATATCACATTGAGACCAATCCCATATGAACAAGTCCGTCAAGATTTCTATTTGTTGGCTCAGACCTCAGAGATAGGCATGTTTCAGTGTGCAATTAAATATTACAGGACCGTGATGTGTGCTTATCCATTAAAAAAATCCCAAAGGGAAAAAGAATGGGAACAAGAAGAAAGAAGTGTCAGAAAGTGAATAGACTCATAGGCAGAAAATGAAGAAAGGGGTTAAAAGTCCAAAACACAGAACAATGAGGCAAAGGAACTGAACTAGGAAATTAAGAGCAAAGCAAATATTAATGAAAAAGCAAATCATTCAAATCAAAGAGAATTATGCAATAAGCACTCAACTACCCAAAATATGTGACCAAAATACCATTACACGAATTTTAGAATAGATACAGATATGTGCTATATACTATTAGAGATTATCTGTGCACTAGCTCCCAAAATCTGAATAGACCTGGTCTATTTTGACTCGGTATCTCTCAAATCTGCTATTCTACAAAGTTAATATTAAAGCTAGTCCTCAGCTAAAAAACAGGAGACAATGTATAATCATTCTCCTCTGTTTATTTACTAATAAGCAGTAACAACTATAATTACAAAGGAAACATCAGCTTTCTGGAAATATGCAAGTTGACACCAATTAATGACTTTTATAGTTGTTTTCTTTCTCATGCATTATTCATATCCTACATATGGAAACAAAGTAAGAGGAAAGGGAATAGGAATTAGAAGAACAGAGACAGCGGGAGAAGAGAAAGGGGAGAAAAAAGGAAAGGGAAAGAAAACGTGTCACTTCATAAATGAGCCTGGTCATTAAATTTTCATCACAAGTTATTTCAGCTTTATATTTCAAAACCTCCAAGTATTTTTAAATAGTTATGCTCTATTTATTAAATGGCAAAGTGATTTAATGTTTTAGATCTGGGCCCATGATGCTGACATCTAAAGAACTGACTCTCTCATACTTATAAAACTGTCTTAAACATCTGTGTCCTCTGTGTATTATTAACAATGAATTTTCTCTCCCTGAGACAGGCTCTTTCCTATTTGCACATAGGGTGGCATTCACATGCACCATACAGCACAAAGGGGGTGAGGCTACTGTAGCTAAATGCGAAATTCTGAAAAAAAAAATTAAGAGAAGCATAAAAATAAGCAAAACTAAAAGGAATGATTAAAAAAAGGAAACACAAACTGTGCTAAAGGAAAAAAATGCCAAAAAAATAAGGTGTGGATAAATTTGGCAGAATAAGAAGCCCAAGGTGCTTCCAAACATGGCATCTGGTCACCCCTGATTATTTCCATTGAAAAGACTGATTTCTGCTGACCTTTGTCAACCATTCCTCTCCCTGAAGGACCATATCTAATTGATTAATCTGTCAGATAAGCCATAAACATTTCAAAGGCATTTCTTCTAATACATTTGTGGTATCTCAAAGCCCAAAAATCTTCAGTCAATCTAAGTTTCCTTTGACATACTGTCAAGGTGGGAAAGAGGAAAGCTATTGTCATGTATTACCATCAAATTTTATATTTTCTGTTATAGAATATATAAATTATATATATTGTACATACATAAAATATACACACACAAATAATACACACATATTTTATAAATATGTGTATATGTGTTAATGTATATTTTATATATACACATATTCATATATAACATATACACACATATGTAAAACACCATATACAATATATATAAGGTATTCACTTTTTTAAATTTCATGACGTTTTAGGAGCCCATTTTGCGTATCAAAGAAGTAATGACATCTTCATTCACAAACTTCACCTTATGGAAGGAGGAACACGTTACAGAAAAAAAGAAATCAATTGAAAAGGAACAGTAAGAAAGGGGCTTCAAGGAGCTGGGGGGAAACCTGACCTGATGAACCAGGAAGGAAGTCTGGAGCTTACAGAATGTATGTATGAAGTAACCTGGATAACCAGTGACCAATAGAAAGAGAGCATCACTGACCAATAGAAAACAGTCATACCGTCTGGAGGCGCAGAGAGGCCAATGAGAGACTTGCAGCCAATTTCAAATGCAACATGTAATACCCCGTGCCCAGCCCTTTGTCTTGGTCTCTCTGACCTCTCAGTTTTTCTGTTTCATGAGAGAGACCCACTTCCAACTCTGGAGTGTTCTAAACTTACTCTGTTCTTCCTAAATAAACTCTCTCTTTGTTGCCCTGAATCTTGTGTAGGTTCTAACTGTGCTGCTCCAGTTTTATTTGCAGTTCCACTCACTTTTGCTTTCTGTCACTTGAGTTCAACTTTCTAGCTCAGCCGAGTAATGGAACCAGGTCACCTGGGTTGGGGGAATTGGGACCCCGGACTCTCAGCAGAATCAGTCTGTGCATTTCTTACCTCAGCTATGATCCTTGGAGATCTGAGGTTCCATTTAGGAAGGGAGAGGGGAGGGAGGAAGGCGGGAGCCGGGAAAGTGAAGAAATGGAAAAGAATAAATTGACTTCTCTGAAGTTCTAAATTAAAAGCATTCCTTCCATACTCGCCTCTACCACCGAGACTAATCATGACAAAAACAACAGTAGTTGATGTTTACTGCGCATTTAAACATGGAAGTGCACCAAAGATTTTACATGGATTTATGCATTTTATTTCCAAAATAGTGCTATGAAATTGCTATGATTTTTCCACCTACAAATAGAAAAACTGAAAGTTGAACTAACCTGTAACTGAGTTACTAAGAGGTACTGATACACTGTAGCTACGTCTGCGCGTGTAGCGTGTGAGTGCATTTTAACTTTTTTACCCTTCCAGCAGAACATATGGATTCTATGATCCTGCTTGTCCCCAGTTGCAACACATAAGTCAGAAAATAATTCAAAAAAGGGTGAGTGACAAATGAGAAAACTTATTTATCAGACAGGGTAGGAGAGAGAAACAGTAATTTGAAGAAGGAAGTTTAACATAAGGACATTAATATAATAAGCTGTGTAAAGAACTCTAAAGAGCATAAGAATAGCAAAATGGAGAGAAATCCCTAACTCCAGGCTGAGCAACCACGGGGAAGAGAAACCCACAGCGGCCTCCCTTTACCAGGATGAGATCCAGACTCTTTGAGAGGGTGGGGCTGAGGTCACTGGCTGGCTGCAAAGGATGTTGAGGTCTAGCCAGGGACATTCCAGAGCATGTGACCCAGGAGTCTGGGTGTCAGCAGCAGAGACAGTGCTGCTGGCAGCTTTGATTCAGGCAGCCCTATCATCCAGAAAATAATCCAGGGTTGATTCACATTAGGTGTCTAGTAAATATTGATTATTTCTGCATTTATTTTAATTTGTTTACATTTATAGAATATAGAATGGGAGTCCAATTACTCAATACTATGAAAGAGCTTATATGTGTATAAGGTATGTTTCTTCAAATGAGAGTTTCAAAGAAAGATAAGTTTTTACTGCTATGAGAATTACAATGTCCACCAGGTTCTCCAAATACACACGTTATATGTTCCTCTCCCTGGTATGGGGAATTTGGCTCCTTGAATTTCCATGATGGAGGACCTGGTCTGGGTCTATTCTATCTATAACTATCCCACCATTTCCCCCCTACCCGATTCTTGCTCTTAGTCTCTCAATATCCCCCACCAGGGATGTCCCAATTTTTTCTTCTTTGCCACACATTGGAAGAAGAAGAGTTGTCTCGGGCCACACATCAAATACACAAACGTAAATGAAAGGGGAAAAAAATGATCTGGTATCTGGCCTCCACCACAGAAAAGCAAACACATCCTCACATAAGCCACATGTGGCCCACAGGCTGTAGGTTGGACACCCCTGTGGGCCTAATGATCAGGTAAGTTAGACATTTTTACTGAGAGTATACTCCTCACACCTGAATAAACACCTGTGCAGTCTGATGCATATTACAGAATACTCTTCCTCTGCGACTGAGAGAACAAATGACACACCCATTCCCTGTCCCCCAAATGCAACTCTGGTGCTTTGTTTTTTACCAATGCACTGGTGGTATCCACTCCCTTGCTTGTAGTTAATAAGGGACCTAATTTTTAGTTCCTTGCTTGTTGTACAGCAAAGGTAGCCTCTGATATGTTACAATGTTGAAACATAAATACTAAATTATAGAAAAAGTAGCAGAAAACATAGTGAAATATCTTTCAGATCTGGACATTAGTGATAGTTTCATTGTTTGAAAAAATTAAGAAAAAAATATAAAATAAATATTTCCAGCTCAAAATTTCAAAAGCTTTATTACGATATAAATCAGTAAAACTGAGTTGTAAAGGAAAAGACAATCTAGCAGATGTGTTTGTGTTTGACAAAGAGTTAATGACTGTGCTTTGCATAAACTACATTTGGATTCATAGAGAAGAAAAAATCAAGACTCCCAAGGACAGATAGGCAAGAATTATGAATAAATCATTAGCAACCAAGGGCATACAAATAGTATAAGGGTGAAAATAGTTCACCCTCACTGCTAAACTTAGCAGTGCATATTAAATCAATGAAAATACCATTCTAATCCTATCCTATTGTGGGGAAAGGAGAGTTACCACTCAAAGCTATTTATGTTGCTGATAAAACAGATAGGGTTATACCATGCTTTCTGAGTTTTGAGTTAGCAAGATTCTTTATGCAAGCAATATAAAAAAATATAACAAGTATGAAACATTCATATTTTCCATATAGAATAATAAGACTTATGGAAATTTGTCATAAAGAAAAGTTAATGGAAGAAAAAGACGCACACTTGGAAAGATCACAGCCTTGTCAAGCAATAACCTCACAAACATGCCTATGTACATTCTACATTTTTTGAGTAAAATATACCACAGACATTGAAAGAAATATTATATAGGCATTAAAATTGTAATATATAAATGCTGTATAAAAACAAAGTTTATGGTGTAAGGTTTGTGGGGAAAAGTAAAAAATAAATGAAGAATTTTTACTATGAAATTATAGTAAAGGTACAATTCAGAAGGGCTAGAAGTTAACTTGTAACACTAGGTCTCCTTTTTGGCTGTTGGGATTATGAACCTTCCTTTTAATAGCAGTGTAGTTACATTATATTCCCCTAAGATTTACAGGCAAAAGAGAAGCCATTTTATCCTTTCATGGATTTATTTCTGGAAAGTTAAATCTTTTGTCATTTTTAAGCACTGTCATAAGAAAATTTTATGTTTTATTTGCTAAGGAAATGAATTAATTCTGATTCTAACTCACACTAAACTCTGTTCAATTTTCCCATCTACAGAGAGGGAAAAATCTTGAAGAAAACTAGAAAAATCTCATTTCACCTTGATGAATATTTTTCAGTTAAAGGAAAACCCAAACTGTCTCTGGCACTCAAAATATAGGATTTCTCTTTTCTGTCATGAAGAAAGGGAGCTGAGCTGTGTGTAAAATTATTAGAGCATTCAAATACCAAAGGAAGCATTCCCGAGCTGCTCCCCAAGCTGAGTGCCCAAGGGCCCAGCTACGAGGAAATGCAAAATCTTCAGATGTCGCACTAGCCTAGAGCTCCAGAGACATTTTTTATAGTCTGAGAAAGATTTTGACAGTAAATTACAATAGATAATTACATTGGTTCCAAGAAAAATAAATAAGTCACCGAATTGTAGATGTACCTTTGTAATTTCTGATTGTTATGAACTGATGATGAAAATCCTTAAACGTTTCTTACCTTTTAGACATAACAGCACAAGAGTGAGAAGTTTCCAAGTACTCAGCTTTATTTTTATGTCTGCACATACCCCTAATTTAAGGAGCTGAAATCCTACAAGGATGATTTTTAAAACAGCCCTGTTCTGTCCTCATTTGCTCTCTCTCCAGAGGATTCATTTTTAGTGACATCTTTTCATATTTACCACTTTATTCCTAAATAATTGCTCATAGCGATACTTTTAAATTACATTTTCAGTTGCAGGCACTACAAAGTAAGCAGACAGATATTGTCCTGACATGTTTGCATGTCTCAGCCCTCTAATTTCCGAATTTGGTTAAAATACATTATTCTGTCAGTTTACATCACCATGTGCAGAATCATCACAGCTGACTCATCTTCTCTGACGTGATTATTTTGCTTTCCCTATCATGGTGTTTCCTCACTTTTTAGCTTTCTATGTACTTACTTCACACAATGTGTAAACCTGTCCTCAATTCTCTGAAATCCTTAGTTCTTACATTACCTTATTTTTTTTTTTTTTGAGACAGAGTCTCATTGTGTCACCCTCAGTAGACTACCATGGCGTCACAGCTAACCTCCAACTCTTGGGCTTAAGTGATTCTCTTGACTCAGTTTCCCTATTTTTAGTAGAGACTGGGGGGGTTCTCACATTTGCTTAGGGTGGTCTCGAACTTGTGAGCTCACGAAATCCACCCACTGGGCCTCCCAGAGAGTTGGGATTATAGGCATGAGCCACCTCTCCCAGCCTGCAGGCTTACTCTTGATGCACCTTACTCTTTTTTTTTGATACAGACTCTCACTGTGTCACCCTAGGTAGAGTGCTGTAGTGTCACAGCTCATAGCAACCTCAAACTCTTGGGCTTAAGCAATTCTCTTGCCTCAGCCTCCCAAGTAGCTGGGTCTACAGGCACCTGCCACAACGCCTGGCTATTTTTTTGTTGTTGTAGTTGTCATTGTTGTTTAGCTGGCTGGGATCAGGTTTGAACCTGTCACCCTCAGTACATGTGGCCGGCACCCTATCCACTGAGCCACAGGCGCCCAGCCCATTTCTTTGCTTTTCTATCCTCCACTTAAAATTTTCTCTCTCCTGCTCCTCTGATTTTGACGTGGAACATCCTAGACTGGTCCCCTGATTTTTTTATCTCTTCTTCCTTCCTGTTCTTATCGTTCTCTCTTTGTTCTATTTTAGGAGATTTCCTTGTCATTTTCTTCTTATCCCTTTTTATGTATTTCTGTTCTACAACACTGTATTTTCAACACCTAAGACCTAACTTGGGCATCTAAATGCTCCTTTTTGTAGCATATGTTTTTTATTTTATAGATATAGTGTCTTATCAAAGTATTAATGATGCTTTAAATGTTTTCTTTTCCCTAAAAAGTCTTTATTTGCTCTAAATTGAGAGGCAATGGAATGTATTTACCAGCAGTTACTAAGCGCCTGTGTTCAAGTCTTAACTCCACTATTTATCAGGGCTTCTGTTCCCTTATCTATAAATAGTATGAATGATAGAGCAGTTCTGAATATTAAATGACTAATACCAGTAAAGTGATTCAATAAATATTTGACATAAAGCAAGCCCTACTTGTATTTTGCTAAAAGAAACCTTACTATATTTTTTTTATGTTAGTTTTAGACTCTTCCATTCACAGAAGACAATTTGTTGATCTTGAGATCTCCAACTATATGCCCAGACCTATTTCTAAAGTATTGAAAAGTTAACTGGATGCTCTCAGCATGGCATGGGTTTTGTGATGATGGCAAGATTCAGTCCAGGAGATGGACTTGAGGAGCCCTGGATTTCAATGTCCTCATATCCTGGGCTTGTCAGATTGTCTGCCTGAAGGGAAGGTGGCTGGGATTTCGACCTTCAGTGCAAAATTTTACTTAAAGTTTTGTGGACACTATTTCCACCCTGCTTTATACTTGTTGAAAAATAAACTCCATAGAGTTGAGTCTGGAAGGGATAAGCTAGAGTGAATTTAGGTCTCTAACTTCCTCTTCAAGAAAGTTCTTAATGTATTTAAATTATTTCTCATCTTTCCCTATCACTGGCTTGAGAACCATATTCTTTAATCTGGTGAGTTAAAAATATTGGTCACAACTTTCCAGGTCCTGATGTTAATAGATGTGATTTTGCATCTTGGTATAAATTCCTTTGCTATTTTTTTAAATGGGATTTCACAAAGAATAAAGGTAAATATGAGAGTTAAATTTACTATCTTTAACCAGGAATTGAATCTACTTAAAACAACAAAAAGCAATAATTAGTTTGTAAAGTGCCTACTTGTAACTAGGTGGTCTGCTCTATACATTTTCCTTTCTTATCAAGCATTGATATTTTCAGGAATCACTCTTATGAATAACTATACCTGTTGAAAAATTGTTCTCAATAATAAAGCAAAAATAAAATGTAAGCTCTGACTCTAAAGCACAGTGCCACCCCTGTGCTTTACCTGCAATAGGCCCAGCACAAAGAAAAGTTGTCAGTAGTGCCAGTTCCGGGTAAACCACGCAGCATTGCGGTACTCACTTTGGTTTTCACTATTTATACATACACAAGCTTGTCTATTTGTGAGATGCTATTTCTTTCATGTAAATGAGTTCCTAAAAATTGTTTTTTAAAAGGGGGTCTAATGTTTCTGATAGAGCACAGAAAAACATCATCTTTGGGAACAATTTAGAAAAGTCTCTCAAAAGAGAGTGGGAAAGTTGGAGGGAGTGACAGCCAGAGGAGACACTTTGATCACCTGTCGCCTGGTGGGAGCAGCCTCACTGTTAGGTGGGCACTTGCTGCCAGCGACATTACTTCTATACGAGATGTGCTTTATGGTATCACTTTGGTTTTTGTTGTTGTTGCTTGTTTTTTGTTTTTGTTTTTGCTTCACACCCCATTTGGGGGAGAAACAAAGGCATTTAGTCAAGAGTAGGTGTGTTTCTTTTGTAAGCAACATTAATATTGTAGAGCCGACCTGCTCATTTATTCTATCTTCAGCTAGATAAAATTATGAATAAATAGAGAGACATTTTATTGTTTGTCTCCTGATTATCACACAATGGGGCTGAAAGCCACATAAAACATCCCTAAAACTTTACTTCACTGATTCCTGGAATTATCAATTGTAGTCATAGTACACCTGCCCTGCAAATTGCTCTGGACCCAACATAATAATTACAATTTATCATTAAATAAAGAAGCCTATATGCAGTTGTTAAAGTTAAATGGCCTCAAGAAGTTCCATTATGTATTCAAATTTGAGATGGCTACACTGAAACATCTTTTGATGTGTGAAAAGATGTCTATATAATTCTTGAAGTTTGTTTTGACTAGCACACATTAAAACTGAATAGCTCTCATTATTTGATTTTAAAAAATCAAACTATATAAGTGCAGAAGTACATTCTATATTGATTTATATTTATGTACAATTTTTGAGAAAAATTGTAGATCTGGTACCCTGTGTAAGTTCACCAATTCTAAAAAATAGCATCTCTATACCATCCACAATAACTCATCTTTCTGATTATACTTTAGTTAGGCCTTGATTTGGAGAGACATGAAGAAAACTAAGATCATGTAATCATTATGGAAAAGTGAATTTAAATTATCTTATGGAGGCAACAATATTCATTATAAAATATCAGAAACATAAGTCACTGTTTCTTCATTATTTTATTTTCTTAAATCTCATACAAGCTGTAAGACAGAAACACGCTCTTGTTGTCTAGCTGAACAATGAGAGCATATGTCACATGTGGCCTTTTCAAAATCCACTCCCTGATAGAGACTGAAATTTGAGAGAATGTTAATGGAAGTCAGGCTCTAAAGTTCTCCTGTAGAGGCTATTACTCGACACAAATGAAAAATGCAGAGTGCAGTGCTCTGGGCTCTTTGGCCCATTCTGCTGAATTGAAAAGGAGAATTGAAAAGACTCAATTATTCTATTTATTACTTTGATGAGTTTTTATAACATAAAATGAATTTTGTGATTAATGAGGATTTTATGTCGACTGTACATGAAAAAAATCATCTACAAAAAGCAAATAACATTATTTTCTGGCTAGTGAAGGTGAAAATGAGATGCAAGATAAAGGTGATTAACTTAAATTTAATATATAAAAGGTAGCACTAGTTAATAGAGTATTGATTAAAGATATAAAAGGGATGGTGACAATTCATCAAAAATTCTTGTTTTAAGCCCTCAGGGTGGCTGCATAATAAGCATCTTTTCTTAGAACTGATTTATACTTTTACATTACTCTTTTCATACGTAGTTCCTTTTTCCCATGGACATATTAGAATCACACATCACCATTACCAGCAATATACAGTCATTACCAGCAATATACAGTCATGCAAAACAATTATTTTGAAAATCTCTTATTTTATTTCAACATCCTAAGTGGGATCGATGGTACAACAGAAGCAGGCAATAAAGTTCCTTGGAAGTAACTATAATTAAAACATACCATCCTGAATTAGTCAAGCCATACAAAAAATATAAGTGAAAAATAGAGAAGTATATGTGTAATCTATATGTTTTTAATCTATATAATATTAAATTTAGTAATAATTTTAAAATACAATTCATCTGAGTGGGTATGTAACATTTATGGTATAATCTGTTCCTGTCAAATACTTTGTGATATTAGGACATAAATACATATATTGGTTTTCATCCATGGTGTGGGCTCAAAATTCTCATAGCCATGGTTATAACGTTGGGGTGCTGCAGGCCTCAGGAAACATTCTTTCTCTCTCTGACCTTATCTTTCCCTCCTCTCACCTTCCACTGGCAACACTCTGATCTGACTGCTGGGTTATAAGACCTTCATTCCAAAGAGAGTCCTGATCCACACCATGGAAGAAGATGCACTGCACAGAAAGGCCCAGAGGACACTGGATCAGATGGGCCTTGCTGTGTTACCACACTCAGTCTGTTAGTATTCACAGTGTTTTTGTCCAGTCATAAATATTCATGGCTGTCAGTCACACCTATACAATGTTCTCTCCATAAAAGTTCCACAAAGACAGAGTTCAGAGAGGTTCCACACAGCTGAGCACAGGGAGATTCCTAGAGGGTGACAAGACCTGTGAGAGCATAAAATGCCACCTTTCTTCCCCTATTCCTTCCCTTATGATCCTTTGTACTGTTAGGCCTAGTGGGCCTAGGCTAAGACAGAAAGGTGTCAGACCTAGGCTATAATGCAAAAATGCCAGTTAACTCCTGGCAAATTTCCAGGCTGCAAGCTTTCCAAAAAAAAAAAATGAAATAAGTCTAGTTCACTCCCAAGATAACTGGGAAACTACTAATTAATTTCTTGCTTCTAGATCGCTCCCAGTTTCTTACTTGGCTAACTTCCTGGGAAACAGACCAGGAGGTAGCAACTGTTCCTGGACTGACTTTTAAACAATACCAGTTGGGATAAGTACTGAAACTAAAATGTATAGGGGGAAAATATTAAAAGAAAGATGTATGACATATGACTAACTAACCACAAAATGACAGTGCTTACTTGATACCCTACCTGAATGCACCTGGACAGCCTGTGTGCCAACCTTAAAAACCCAACTCCTTAAGCACTCAGGGCTGTTTTCAGAAACCCCATGTTGGGACACGGAGGCAGTTGCTGGCTGGCTTTTCAATAAAAGGACTACTCTTTAAATTTAACTTGTTTGGCAGTGTGGTCTTTGTGGAACTCCTGGTCACAACATTTGGAGGCCCCAGTGAGATCCTCCAGACCCTGGCACTGCTGATGCTCAGACAGCCTCCAAGAGAGGAATAGGCTGTTGTCCCTCTGAGGGGAGGCACCCCTGGGAAATATTCCAGGGCAGGCCCTCAGAGGACCTGGGGCCCTTAGGAGACCGGCTGACGATCACCCCTAAATTCACCTGTGAGTCCATTTCTAGAGGTAAGCCATTTAAACATCTACTTTTAGCTAGTGTCTGCAGCCACTTAGTGTAACTTTTGTGTTCATTTTTGTTGTGCTTATTTGATGTTGTGGACTGTTGTGAAAATATATAACTACTTGTTGTATTCTTTTCTTGTGAATTGTGTAGGGCCCTTAGGGACCTCCAAGGGAAGACCAAAAGGACAGGAGACTTGGACAGGAACCCTGGGTTACTGGGCTATTAGCCTGTCACAGACTCTTAGAGGCATGTGTTGGTAGAGTATCCCATTGCTAGAAACACTGAAATACTGCTGAGGAGCCTCAGCCCTGTCAGTGACAGTAAGACATCACTGCCACTGAGACATTAGTGCATTGGCCTCGGGCCTCCAAGAAGTTGGGGTGCAGAGAGCAGGTAACAAGGGGCTTTGATTTTTAACCTCAAGAGATACACCTGAGGTTAGTTCCATAAACCTGTAAGACGGGAACCTCAGACTCTGAGGCTATTGGCCTGTCAGAAACAGGAATCCTGGTCTGTAGCACTGTGGCATGTTGGGCCTCCCAGAGATGTGTGTCAACACCTGTTATAGGAACACTGGGATGTCAGTGTGGAGCCGTGCCCTCAAATGTGCAATTTAGACTTGTATACTTTTGTTCATTTTTATTCCATGTTGCTTGTCTAGTTAATGTATTATAGTTTGAGTTTCTGCTTTTTTCAGCATGAGTTCCTCTTCTTCCAAGCTAGACTCCCCTGGACTGTCTTCTTAGACATTTCAAAAATGTTTTTTTCACAGACAAAAGTGATGAATACAGAGTAAAGTTCTCCAAAGGGCTACTCAGGACCCTGTGTGAACTGGAGTGGTCAGCTTGTGGTATGGACTAGCACCCTAATGGTTCCTTTGATCCTTTTTTTATGATGACAGGTTTGGAAAGCAGTCACATGGGAAAGGTTGGCCACCCTGATCAGTTTTCTTACATTGATGTATGATCTGAGTTAGTGAATAACCCCCCAGCCTGACTCTGCACCTGTTCTCTCCATGTAGGAACTACAGTTTTAGTACCTCCTCCCCAACTCCTAGCCTCTTCCTGGTGTATGAAACCCTAGGGTGAGGGGAATTTGTTTATATTCCCTTTACCACAAGTAATCTTTATGAGACACAGTGCAGATGTGAGTCTTGCGAAACAAAGGACTGGGGGACTGCTAACTCTGAACAGCAGTAATAGAGAAAGTTTCAAATGGCTATTTGGAAAGCTTAGACTGCTCAGGCTAGGAAATAGGGTGGATAAAG
>CAUYQV010088852.1:0-17281 GCA_963574575.1 Galagoides demidoff
TAAGGCGGTGGTGGCATGTCGCCTGTGGCTCAAGCGGCTAAGGCACCAGCCACATACAACTAAGGTGGCGGGTTCGAATCCCCAGCCCGGGCCCGCCAAACAATAATGATGGCTGCAACCAAAAAATGGCCGGGCGTTGTGGCCGGCGCCTGTGGTCCCAGCTACTTGGGAGGCGGAGGCAGGAGGCTCGTTTGAGCCCAGGAGTTGGAGGTTGCTATGAGCTGTGATGCCATGGCACTCTACCCAGAGGGATAGCTTGAGGCTCCGTCTCAAAAAAAAAAAAAAAAAAATAAGGCGGTGGTCAGTGTAGAGGTGGTCAACTATGGAGGTTCTACTATATTTTTCATTTCCGTAATTTCTTATATCTTTGTTATAGTAAATTGTTATGAGCTTTATCACAAGGATTAAAAACATTTTAGTTATTTTAGCTTTGTAGCTTCTTTGCTAAAGGGAAATGGTTACTATGATACATTGGTTTATGCAAACAGAAAAATTTCTTTAAATTCTTTGCCTTAGATAATGTCCTTGCCCTCTTGATGTCTCCCTATAATTCTTACCCCAAGTGCTTAGTTCCAAGAGTTTTATTGTTGGCATAATTCTCTTCTTTTAAAACTAACTGGCTCATCCCCAAATCTGTAGCTTTTTATATTGTAGGTACGAAAGGTCGAATGAGTCAGAATGCCAATGTATTTATTGGCAACATGACAACAGCCTATTACCTTGGCTGTAGTGCTTTCGTTTTTTATGTGAAGTTCAGTTGATTTTTGTTTGTTTTTGAAATTTGTTCTAGAAATTAATCGGGTGCAATTTAAAATTCTCAAATTTCCCCAAGTATATTGGATCTTTCTATATATTGCACCAACCATAAGTAAAATTATTGATTTATTCCTAGGAGTTATTCTGAGTAATTCAGATTATTGGCCGTATTTAAACCATAAGCACATCTATTCACAATTCCTGGTGACTTTTTTTAGTGAGATAATTAAAGATACATGATATTTGCCTTTTCCTTTGGTTTCCTAAGTGGCATTCTAAAACCTTCTTCTTTTAAAAAAAAAATTTAAATAACTAGGCCTTATGGTAGAGGATGGCTGGAATACCACAATGAGCAAGAGTTGTAGCCCCTGACCTCACTCTATACTGATTATTGGGGAGAAAAATTAGTAATTGGAGTAAAGAATGAAAACACAGAGTCGTCTAAGACTACTGGTATGGTAATGGCTAACTTAGTTTAAATGTGTTGAAAACATCCACTAAAAGAATTATTATCATTAGTGTTATTTTTAGTTATAATAAGAAGGGAGACAGCTGAGAAGCTAGCCAGGCCAATCGGGAAAGGAGTCATGGAAAGAGTGTCATAGGCAGAGAAGAGACAGGGTGGGGAAGACTCTGGCCAGTCTCACAGAGCTGAAGTCCATTTCCTTGGAGAGAAGCCCAGAGGAGTCTAGGAAGGTGCTGGAGTGGGAAGACTTTGTAATTTATGTTAAAGGGAGCAGAAGGCCACTAGAGAGTTTAAGATGATGTGATCCCTCTGTGTTTTCTAAGGTCACTTTGGTTGGAGATCAAACAGTTACATGACTGAACATTTTGATAATTCACCTTTGTTGGGAAGAAATGATAAGTACCTATCACCAATTCATTTTAATGTATTTATTTATAAATTCTATGGCTGTACTTTATTGGCCAGTAACTCAAGCTCTGTGCTGCTGGAGCAGAGGGCATCCATGAAGCAGCTCTGGAGGAAAGAAACATGCTGTCTGTCTCCAGAGTAAGAGGGAGAAAGAGACTGGGAAAAAAGAGAAGGAATTAAGAATGGGAGAAGGTAGAAGATAAACTGAGTCAGTTAAGGGCATTTAGAGGCAAGTTATCCAGGCTGGGCAATCAAAGTCTGGCCATTATGGCTTTCCACATGTCTTATTTCTGAGACTTTAGGTTTGGACCCCTTTCTACAAAATAATTGGTGTACCACTTTCTGTTTTTGTCTCCTGACAGTCCTTAGCCGAGTTTATTTGTGAAATTGATCCCTTTACTTCTAAATCTATGTTACATTTACTCATTCTTCTTGACATGCCTTCTCTTTCAGAGAAAAAATAAGGGGAAGATTTCTTTCCAGTAGTCCTCTTACTACCTTCCTTTTTTTATCTTCCATTATACCTTCTTTACAAGTATACTCTGCTCAGCCTACAGCTGTACTTTTACCTGTTTTTATTATTATTATTAATATAAGAGTACATATGATTGGGTTACACTGTTTGCCTTTGTTGTGTAGCATCGAGCTGTAGTTGCGCCCTTCACCCAGAAGGTGTGCCAAATATTCCTAGATTGTACCCTTGTATCCTTTAGGCAGGTGATTATTGAGCCCTGCACCGCCCCCCCCCCCACACACACTTGATGTGTGTATCAGGTACTTGTGTTTTTCTCTAGTCGGGGCCAATCATTGTTCATCTGCTAGTTCCAGATTAGTATTGAGTACGTAGGCTGCTTTCTTTTTCATTCTTGAGATAATTAGGCGAACGTTCTTCAAGTTCATCCAGGTTAATACAAAAGATGGGAAGTCTCCATGTTTTTATGGCTGAATAGTAAGTATTCCATGGTATACACACCCTACACTTTATTAATCCATCCCTGGGTTGGTGGGCACTTGGGTTGTTTTCACATCTTTGTGAATTGAGCTGCTAAAACCATAGAAGGCAAAACTTTCTCTTTCTCTTTTCACACTCATGCTTCCTATGTTTCTTCTCTTGCATGATCAGTCCAACAGTTCTGGAGCCAAGAGGGGAGGCCTTCTGCTCCACTTTCTCGCTTCTGGTACACACCCTAGTCAATTAACACCACATCCTACCTTCCAATTCAAACGTATCCTCCTGGCTTATCCCACAGGATTTCTTTTTCCTACTGGAGCCTGCTAGCTACCCTTTGGGTTATGACACTGAGTTACTCACTTGTTGTCCTTCACATTTATTTTCTTTTCTCCTCGTGGCTTATTTTCTCTATCCCTGGCTTCTGTGTCTTCATAGACATCAGCCCACGAAAGGTTCCCTCCTCTGTGCTCAACTCATCATGTCAAACCACTGTTCTACTATTCTGTCATCTATCCCACAGCTTCGAACTGTGTCCCAATCTGTACTTTCCAGCCTGCATCCCAGGCCTGCCTTCTCTCTGCACTTCTTCTACCACCAGTGCTAAATTATGCCACCCCACAATCCTCAACTATCCTAAGAATATCACAAAATGTCACCTCTACCCTCTGCCTGTAATTACATTCTCCTCTTTCCTGAAATGTCCTTTTCTTGCCCCTGCTTAAATTCCTACTTCTATTATACTTTAATGAAAACTTCTCTGGGGCATTTTATAGCAAGGCCTTTTCCTTGTTTTTAATGAAAGAATGCACTATCTATGTTCTTTTGCTTCTACATCCTCTATTTTTATTACTGGAATAGCACTAATATTGAATTATAATTAACTATTTGAGTACATTCTTTTATATTAGAATTTTTGTTCCTTGAGGATAAGGATTGTGTTTTAATAATTCTTACTCCTATGAACCACAATAGTACCTAACACAGGATACCTTTATCAAAATGTATTTACCTGTCTGTGTGTGAGAAATAAACATCTTATTTTTACCTATTATGTTTTCTAGATACGGGAGATATTAGCCTATATTCAATGGATTTAATTTAATTCAACAAATATTCACTACCTAGTAACATTTCATTAGTAAGATCTCATGTATGTTCGCTATAGAGACAGAAATTTGAGGAAGACAAATACAATTTGCTTAAAGAAAGATACACTTTAAGAGATCAGATTTATAGGCTATTTCTATATTTCCAAGTTCATTAAATTACAAGTTTTATTAGATAATAAACTTAGTTCTTTAGAACTAAGTTCTAAAGTGTCTAACCTGACACTTTAATAAGAAATGTCTCCATAGTATAATCAGTTATATTTTAGTGAGTATCTTTTCTTTCATTAAAGTACAATGAAAGTTCTTTCTATATGTCATGCTTCTTTAAAAATATCATATGGACATATAGATAGATGCACATCACCAAGATTTTCCACAACTCACTTATTCTTCTAATGTAGTCTGTTTTACATTCTCATTACTGAAATGATTCTTTTAATTAAAGATAAAAATAAAAACTGCACAAATCATAAGCATATACCCTGATGAAACATTGTAAACACACCAACCTAAGTTGCAAGTAGGTTAAGAAATGGAACATTAGCAGCGCCACAGAAACCACTCTTATGACCCTTCCTAACCACTAACGTCTTTCTGTTTACCAAAGATAACCACCATCATGACAACTCATACCATAGGGGAGTTTTGAAATTTGTGTAATTTAAAACTTAGAGGGTGAAAATCATGGAGATGTCCTGCTTAAATACCACTTCCAGAAAGGACTCCCTGCCAGCTGCAAGAAATGGGGTTAGCTGCCAGCTTCCACTTGCGAGCTTCTATCTGGCCTGTTTCAGCTTCTGAGCCAAGGCCACGCTATTTTTGGCAATCCCCAGTCAATGACTAATTCAGGTGACAGTAACTTAAGGACATATTCTTCTTGGACTATCCCCCAGGCAATTACTGAACAAGTTGGTGGTACAAGGGCCCAGCTATTTTCACCCAAATCAGGATTGTACTGTCAGTCTTTACTCCAGAGCTCCCCATGTCAGATTTATTTCATCCTCAAAGGGTTTCTGTTGCCCAATGAGACTTTCTTTCTTTTCTTTTCCAGGGGTTACCCTAATAAGCCATTTTCTGCTACACAGAAACTTTATTTTGTCTTTCTTATTTTGTTTGATATTCTATCAGTGATATTTATACTACCAGCAGTAGACATTTGTAGTTCTTTACATTTTGTACTATTGTAAGTAAAGATGCATACATATAAGATTTCTCTGGCGTGTGTTTTTAGCTCTTTAGGTGCAAATTGTTAAGTCACATGGATCCCCAGTAAACAATATAGAAGAGTTCCTTCTGTTGCTTCGTTCCTTTGTCAACATTTTGTGTTGTCAGTCTTTTTAATTTTCCTCCCAGAGGATATAAAGAGATATCTGTGGTGGCCTTATTTTACATTTTTGGGCTAATTACCTTTAAATCCTGAAATATGCTTATTTTTTACTTTTTGTTCATATACAGGGTGGCCAAAAAGTTCGTGTGCAATTTTAAAATAGTGGGCAATTTAAAATTGCACATGAACTCCAGGGTCACCTTGTATTTCACATATTTTTTAATTGTATTGTCCTTTGACTTGTAAAGGTTATTTATATATTCCAGGCACAAGTCTTTTGTCAAGTCTATCACATTGTGAATATTTTCACCAGTTTATGCTGTCTCTTCATTTTCTAATGATTTTTTTTAATATGCAGAAGTTTAAATTTTGATAAAGTTCAAATTAACTATTTTCCTTTTTTTGCAGTTTTTAGCCGGTGTTGGGTTTGAACCCACCACGTCCAGCATATGGGGCCAGCGCCCTACTCCTTTGAGCCACAGGCACTGCCTGTATTTTCCTTTTTTTCTTGCTGGAATTTTTGTGTGTTCTAAAATTATCTGTGAGAATCTAACGTAATAAAGATATTCTGGTGGCTCTCTATATCCTATAAATCTTGAGCTTTTTACTAAGGTGTAGCAAAGGTAGTATTCTAGGTTTTCTTTAAGAACCGGACTGGCTTTAGCTATTACCTTTAGATATATCAACTATCTCTAATTAATATTTTGTGTGGGGAATAGGGGATTAAATATTTTATTTTTAAGGAAAAAGACTATGTGGATACAAACTTTCCCAGCATCTTTTCTTGAAATATTTTCCTTTTATGGTGGAGACTATTATGGGGGGACAAATGTCTTAGTCCCATAGATTGCTTTTGCACTGCTTAAGTCAGGGTTATAAGTGTGCCTGTCATCCAGAAAGTATTCATTGTACCCATTAGGTATGATAACACCCATTCCCTCCTCCTCCCCAATCTGCTTGATTTCTATTCTGTTTCCCTTCCATCTGTGCACAGGGGTGCAGATCAGTTAGTTTATTTTAACAGCACGTGAGTACACCGTGTTTTTCCATTCTCAGATGCTTCATTTAAGAGAGTGGTCTCCAGGTATATCCATATTGTTGCAAAAGAGTTAAGTCACCTTTCTTCACGGCTGAGTGGGATTCTATGGTATATACATATACCACATATTGTTAATTTATTCCTCAATTAATGGGCACTTGTGTTGATTCCATGTGTTTGCACTTGTGAATGCTCTGCAACAAACAATCAAGTGTAGGTGACTTTTTGATAAAATCATTTCCTTCCTTTTGGGTACATGCCCCAGTTCATGAATTGCTGGATAAAATTTCGGTCAACTTTCAGGTCTTTGAAGAATCTCTACGTTGTTTTCCATAGAAGCTGTACTAGTTTGCGGCATCACCAACAGTGTACCAATATTCATTTCTCTATGCATCTTACATACGTTATTGTTTTAAATTCCAGAACAACACTATGCAACAAATATTCCTATTTTAATAATAAAAACCACTGAGGCTCAGAGAAATTTAGTGACTTATTTGAAGATACAAGTCAAAAATTTCAGACCAGAAATTTGATGCTTAGGTGACCTCTCATTAAAGCCTTTATGTTTACTACTAAGCTGTGCTATAGTAAAAATTTCGTTCTCTTTCTTCTTTCCCAATTATATTTTCTTAGTCTTGTGAATAGTAATATAGCTCCTCTTAGCCTTTTTATTTTATTTTCTCTTCTTTAACCATAATTTTTGGATGAGGAAATTTTAAGTTCTTTTAACCTTCTAATTATTTCTAATATGGTAATGTTTCCATCTGAAATCCTTATATCAAATTCAACATAAACTCAGTCATCAATTTCTTCAATAGTTTAGTGCAACTAGTTAAATTTCAGGTGTGCAAAATTTAGATTGCACCCCTGTCTGCTTCATACGTCTCAATTTAGAGACCATGATAAGAAGGGCTTTAAACCATGTTAGAAGGCATGCTCTTCTCATGGTGATCACGGGATCTGTGTGCTTAGAAAGCATTAGCAACTGGGAAATTATTATCCGAGATTTCCAAATGGTCTTTTCCATTTACATTCTATTTTCTAAAGAAGGTCACAAAGCCAAGCTGGGCAGTGTATTTACCCTCGGAGAGAGGTTTTGAAAAAAGTAAGTTGTATAAACTTCAATATTGAAGAGGGAAAAAAATGAGGACGATGATCCCATCTTTTGTAGCTTCTCTGTTCGTTCCCTTTCTCAAATTTTATTAGTGGACCTCCACCATGACCTTAACGTTCAAAGTCAGACTTTCAAAGATGTATTTTTCCTTGTCAGCTATCTGTTGCCCCACTTGATATTTATTCTGAAATACATACATATTTCTCATGCCCTTTCCAGACCCCCCTTTTCTACCATGAATCAGGATCTTATCTGTCATCTCGGCCTAGATTATTGTAACATTCCTTTACCTGGATTCTTAGCCTCTGAATTTTTCCTCTGAAAACAGCATGTACTTAACAATCTTAAATCTAAACCTTTAAGTGCTGAACTGGATATTGCATCCTTTTAATCATAGACCTTCCTTTTGTTTACCTAATCACGTTTACAGTTCTTTCCCTGGCAATTAAGAAATATCATGCCCTGCCCCACCTGACTTAAGAGCCACTATACATATAGATACCATATATTTTGCCATGTGAAAATATTCCCTATTTTTAAAACTCTCTCTCTTTTTTCTACACTGTTAATGCCATTTTTTCTGCCTTTTATAATTCTCTACCAATCTGTCTACTTGTTATCCTCAAGACTTAAGAAAATATTTGCGCTGTTGCTTTTTTCCCTGAAGACTAAAACACATCTGTGAACCCTCAGGATATTTTATAAAATTCATATAAACTTTTTTTTTTTTTTTTTTTTGCAGTTTTTGGCCAGGGCTGGGTTTGAACCTGCCACCTCTGGGAACTGGGGCGGGCCCCCGACTCCTTTTTGCCATAGGCACCTCCCTATATAAATACTTTTTGCACATTGACTGGAATTTTTAACTTTTTCTCATAATTCTTATTTGTCTTAAATAATTATATGGATTTGGCATACTTAAGAAATAACCTTTTTTTTTTTTTTTTGTAGAGACAGAGTCTCACTTTATCACCATTGGTAGGGTGCTGCCATGGCATCACAGCTCACAGCAACTTCCAACTCCTGGGCTTAGGCATTTCTCTTGCCTCAGCCTCCCAAGCAGCTGGGACTATAGGTGCCTGCCATGGCACCAGCCACAATGCCCGGCTATTTTTCTGTTGCAGTTTGGCCAGGGGTGGGTTCAACCTACCGCCCTTGGTATATGGGGCTGGCACCCTACCTACTGAGCCACAGGTGCCACCCAAGAAATAACTTTTATTATTCAATTTTTAATGGTTTCTAGAATGTGTTGCATAAACTATATATTGAGTGAATTATGCAATTAAATTTTGTTTGTGGTTTTCAGAACTTCTTCTTGAAATTATAATTTATACTTAACTTGAAGGAAGGGGTAAAATGAGTTGAGAGGTAAAGAAAGAATTCCAGAAAGGAGAGAGTTACACACAAATACACCTGAACACACTCACTCATATATACACACACTGAGAAAAAGGAACATAAGTTAATTGAGTATAAGGCCAAATGTCTGATCTACAGTCAGCTGATGGAAGAAATGAGTTCAGTGATGAGAATGAAAAGGAGACGTGGGAAGGCAAGAGGGAAAGGTAACTAACTGCACTAGAGCAGACAAAGTGAGAGGACACAGAGAAAAAGGACCTCGGAAGTATCACTTCTCAAGAAACATGTAGCAGTGAGTTCCAAAGATCTTATTTATTTTCTAGATACAAATATAGAATCAGGCTTCCAAGTGAGAAAGGACCCCCAAATAGGGGCTTAGGCACACATCGATATCTAAAAAGGGAGGAATTATTTTTTATTTAAAGGTTCAAGGATTAATTAAAAAAAATCAGCTCTTGTTTATTTTGGAATTGTGCATTTGGGAATTTTTAACTTTTTGCGTAAAAGTAGTTTATTTATTTTCAGATTAGACCATTAAGAAAAGTCTTAAGGTCTATCCTCTCACTTTTCTCCTCAAAAATTCCCCTCCAGAGATCAAAGAAAGAATAATGCATGCCCTGCCTTTGATGAAAAACATGCTATTGCTTTGTCATCACATAGACAAAGCACATTAGATCAAAATGATTGGGAGTAAATCCCTCTGGACAGCTGCCACGTCAAACCTGATGTCCTCTGGATTTAATGAAAGAGACTAAAAAGAGAGTGAGAGGGAGAAAGGAAGAGGTGAAGTGGGGGAGAGAGAAAGTAGAAGGAGAAAAACAGAGGAAATCAAGTAAAAAGTAATCACGATCCCTAAAAATTCTATATATTTAGAGCTGTCTTTAGACAAATAATGATTAATTATTATGAAAGGAAAATGTACAAAATTAGTTTTTATGTTTTGTGGATATGTAATGAAAATATTTCAAAAGAAATCAGACCTGCAAGTTTCTCCTCAAAAATAGAAGGCTATTTATATTATAGTAGTGTGCTACGTGTAAATTCATATTATCTTTGTGAATGTTAGATATTCAATCAATCAGTCTGTTGTTTTGATAGCGTGTTGTCCAACAGCTGAAGGTCAGGATGCAACATAGAAGGTTGGTGCACAGCAGTGTGGTATGTGGGTCCTCGGCTTCACACGCATCTGCCTTTTGGCTTCTTTAACAAAGCTGGGAATTTTTTTTTTTTTTAAGTAAAAGTGACAGAGGTAGGTGGGCTGGCTGGTAAGTAACCCTCACTGTTTAATTTAATTGCCCTTCAAGGAAATTTATTTTCTAGGTCTGAGCTTCAGAGACTAAAAGGGAAGTCCCCGGATATGGTGTTGTGACAGAGCAATGAAAGTTATATACTTAAAAAAAATCAGAATCAATGAAGATTCACTTTATAATTTTCTACGTGAATGAACATCACTTTTCAGTTTGTTGTTTTTTTCCTCTTTTTTTTTTGTCTGCTTTTCCCTACAAGGAGAGCAAATTGAAACAAAAAATCACCATACACCTATTTTGTACTTTAAGAGTATGAAATAATAACCTAAGAAGAAAAAGGACTTTGGTGCAGAGATGGGGGGACTTAGGGGGCAAGGAATTAGCAGGACAAGTACAATGGAGAGGGATAATTAGGGTAAGCTGGCAACTAAGGGCTGCCAAGGACTGAAGGGACGAGAAGGGCAGGCAGTGCGTGGCTTCCAGGCAACTACCAGGCACAGCACAGCTCACATCAGAGCTGAAAGTCAGACACTTACTCGTCCTAAGAATGAGTACCATTTACCATTCAGGTAAATACTGGGTGTCCCCAAACTTGCCCATGAAAAAAAGCTGTCATATAAGGAGAAATGGGAAGTTATAGCCAAATGTGTCTTTATTTACAAAATATTTTAATTATTAAATGTTACAAAGAGGTGGCCAATGCATAGAGGAAATTTTTTATATATTTTGTAATGTGTATTTTGTAAATAAAGGTGGATTTAGCTACAATTTTCCATTTTCCTCTTGTATGGTGATTTTATAGGTGAGTTTGGGGACACCTTGGTAGTGTTTGGAACCCGTTATAGTACAAAAATGAAATGCTTTCTTAGAATCAAGTTTCCATATTGTGTAATTTGACATTCTTCACCAAATTTATAAAGGCAAATAGAGCTCTAAAAATCTATTTTCTAATTTATCTCTATTATTATTCTAAGTCACATATCACTAGTATTTATCACATTTCCTTAGAGGCTAGTACATATAAATTGAGTGCTACAATTTGTTCATATTTTGTGAAGCCTAAATTGTCATCAGGGCACCATGACACACGGTGTCCCTTTCAACTGGAGCTAGGTGCTCAGTTTGCAGGACTAGAGTTTAGAGGAAAAAGATACAGACTTGCAGATCCAAACCCTGTTAACAGTTGGCTTCCATCAAGATGAACTTGTGATGCATTTGGGGAAGTTAACAAAAGAAGCTGAAAAGACTGATGATATTAGCAAGAGAAATTATTGCCATTTCCATTTGTTTGTTCAGCAAATATTTACTAAATGCATTATTTAATGCACCAGAAAGTGTTCAACTCTGTAGGGACAGCACTCAAGGAAAGAGAGATTTTAGTAAACCTATACCCTCAGGGAGCTTCCATCCTATGTAATAATAAAAAAAAAAATGTGCTTTTAACGTTAATTGAGAACTTCAGAGAATTTGGAGGCCTGGCAGAACTGGAAGAAGTAGATAAGGCTTTAGAAGACAAAGGAGAAAGTATTTTAGCAAAGAATTCCAGAAAGATGAGTGATACGTGAGGTTGTGAAGAAATGGTGCAAGTGATTACCAGAGTCAGGTAGAAAAGGAAGGCCAGAGAAGTGACTAGAAGTCAAGCCAAGGGGTTGCAGTGGTGATGCAAAGTACACTACAGTGGGATTTGGGGATTAATTTCACACAATCCTAAAATATTATAATTTATATCATTTTAAGAAAAACACTGCTTAGAATGATGGCATTGACTGTAACAGTGAAACTAAACATCAATATATTTTAAACCTAAACATTAAGTACAAGTGCACATTTATGAGACACTTAACATCAAATTTGTGAGAAGGGACACAAAGAAAGGGGCTTCAAGGAGGGGGAAGGGATGGGAGGAAAGCTTGGGCTGCTGAGCAAGGAGGTCTGGGAGGGCCCATAGGAACCTTCACCAACAGCTCAAGTCAGGAAGAACAGCTCTAGTCAAGAAAACAGAACTCAACAGAACAGCTCTAGTCAAGAAAAGGGAAAAGAATGTGGGTACGAGATGACCTGGGTAACCAATGACCAATAGAAACAGACAATAATCAATGATAAGTAGAAAAGGGCAATAATTCCTGGAGGCCCAGAGAGGCTAATGAATGAGTTGCAGCCAGTTTCAAATGGAGAGAAAGGGGGTGTTTACACCTCTGCAGTTTCTTTGCGTCTCTGTCTCTCTCACCTCTTTGGATTCATGAGGGTGACCACTTACAACTCTCTTAGAAAGTGCTCTAAGCTTTCTCTTTGTACTTAAATAAAATTTTTCTTTGTTATAATGGAACTTGTGCAGGTTACCTTTGCTCTCTAGTCATCCTGCCTCTGCTGCTCCTGTTTTATTGGGGGTTTCCACCCACTTTTGCCTTTGCTTTCCACCATGGCTTGGTTGAACTTTCTAGTTCAGCTCAGTAAGTGAACCAGGTCAACAGGGTTCAGGGAACTGGGACCCTGACCCTCAACAATTTGTATTATCATTTTAGTACAAATTATCAAATTATACTGTTTTAGTCAAAAATCAAAAGTAAATATGATATAAAAGGTGGATAATTTAAATAAACATGAAAGATGGAGAATAAAATATTTCTTTTTTTAAATCAGAAAATATCTATTAAGAAAACACAGTAAATCTACTGAATCCTTGTTTTGAGTTTTGTGTAAATTTCTCTGGTTGCTTAAAGAAGTTATTTTTGACCTTATTGTGGTCAGAGGAATACAGAAAAAATAATTTTCTTTGACCTTTACTCTTCAGATAATTTTATCCTTTTTTATGGCTTTCAACAGGTATTTTGTGAATAAGCATCTCCCCTTGCAATATTTTTATTAAATAGCAAACTTATATTTTGTTTCCATGAAAGCATTACCACTTTCTTCATCTTTGATTTAACGATGCATGAAAGCAGATTCTCATGCACAAAACCATAATATTTGCATTTCTTTCATTGGGAACATCTTTGAAAAAACATTAACATTTCTCTTGCAATTGACACATTGCTTAATCAACTGTCATTTTTTTCTTTCCCTTAAAATTTATATCTAGAAAGGAATACTTTACCCTTTTTTAAAAATTTCAGATTTACATGAGGGAACATATGATTAGGTTATATTGTTTGTATTTGTAAGGTAAATAGTTGTGTTATAGTTGTGACCTTCACCCAGGAAGTGTGTCAATGGTCCATACATTATACCCATTAGGTGTGAACTTACCAAATGCTCTCCCGCCCCTTCTTGAATTTAAATTTTTTTTCTCTTATATGTGCATGTTGTTGTTAATCTGTAAGTTTCAACTTAGTATGGAGTACATGGGGTGCCTGAAATTCCATTCTTATGATACTTTTCCTAAATCCATCCAAATTGTAACAAATGATGCTAACCTCCATCTTTTTATAGCTGAATAGTATTCGATGGTATACATATACCACAATTTATTAATCCATTGATGGGGAGATGGGCACTTGCATTGTTTCCACACCTTTGTGATTGTGAATTGAGTGCTATAAACATTTGAGTGCAAATGTCCTCGAGATAAAATGACTTTTTTTTTCTTTTGGGTAAATACCTAGTAAACAGATTACAGGATCAAATGAAAGGTCTACTTTTAGTCCTATGAGGACTTCTCATACTTCTTTCCATAGAGGCTAGTTTGCCGTCCCACCGACAGTGCAGGAGTCACCCTTCTCTATGCAATCATCCAGCATCTATTGCTTTGGAACCTCGTGATGTGGTCCACTTTCACTGGTATTAGGTGACATCTCACAGTGAGTTGATTTGCATTTCTCTAGTAATCAGAGATGATGAACATTTTTTCATGAGTTTGCTGGCTATTTATTTGTCCTCATGAGAAAAGATTTTGTTCCTGTTTCTCACCCAGATTTTAATGAAGTTCTTTGCTCTTTGCTGATTTGCTTGTGTTCTTTGTATATTCTGGTATTAGCTTTTTGTCAGATTCATAACATGAAAATATCTTTTCCAATTTGGAAGGTTGTCTTTTTGTTTTGTTGATTGTGTCTTTAGCTGTGCAGAGACTTTTTTAACCTGATCAGGTCCCATGTATTTATTTTTGTTACGGCTGTGATTTCCTGTGGGGTCTTCTTCATATATTCTTTTGCAAAGCTGATTTTGTTAGGAATTTCTCCATACTTTCTTCTAGATTTTTTACAGTTTTATGTCATAAGTTTAAATCTTTAATCTATTATGAATTAATACTCTTTAAATTGGTTTACTTTTGCTTGATTCCAAATGTTGAGACAGTTAACTATGGAGACTGTCTCAACTTTAAAGCGGTTCATAATTTTAAAATGCCAAGTCTTCTGTATAACATAACATGGTAACAAGAATGCCAATAATGATTAATGAAATAATTAGCCTTGCTGAAATTTAGGAATTTGGTGCTATCGGAAACAAAGTGGAACTGAAAACAAGGTGATTAAGGAAACAATAAAATCCTTTTATAAGTGCTTAAAGAGAAGTAACTCTGAAGTACCATGTTGGGCAAATTGTAGAAAAGAAAGAAAGAAAAGGAAAACCTATCTGAAAAACAAATCTGGCTACAAATATGGGTGGAGATCTATGCCATTTGCAAATATGCTTCAAATAGGGCTTAGTTGTAACATTGAAGACTTCTGACACTCTCTTTGGCAAGTATATGAGTATGCCCAAGGAAATTTTGATATCTTCTTAGCATTAAGGCATTATACATTTAAATGTAATGTTAAAGGTAACATATTGTGTACTTTGATCATTACATTTTTGTATTCATTCTTTTAGGTAATTGTCTAATATGAATTATGAATATACATGATGATGAGATTTATGTAAATACCTTTAACCTTGGTATTTGCCACTTCCCATTTCCAAGGTGCTATGTAATTCACACAATGCTTTTAATTCACTCATTAGTTTTCACTGGTTGTATATCAATCACTGCGATATGATAATAAGTAAACAAGAGACCGCAAGTAGATTGATTCTGGTCCTCTCAGGAGGCATAGATAAATATAAATATACAGTTGAATTTGTGTGTAAAATTGTTGTAAGGGTGATCAAGGCAGTGGTAGGATCTTACCAAAAAGAATGATTAGAGAGACATTTTTGGAAAGTGAATATTGAGCTGAAATCTGAAGTTTGAATAGGAGTAGGGCAGGGGGCACTGAATGGGAGAGTTACAAGCCAAAGGAACAGTGTGTGGGAAGCTGAGAAGCCTATATATAGAAACCAGCCTGGTCTGCACATGCTTAGCCAGAGGGATCTTCAGGGCAGGGGTTGAAGAGGTGGCCAGACCAAATCATGCAGGTTCTTTGGACCATAGTAAAGAATACGGGATTTATTAGAAGTTATACACATTTTTTAGTGGAAGAATGATTTGCAATTAGTGATTTCCTTTACTATGAAAAGATTGGGTTGGTGGATGAAAAGATTAGATGTGAGTAGACTGCTTAGTACTTTATTACAGTGTTAGTTTTTAAGTATTTAATAGAACATTTTAGCAACATTTTGTGGCAAACTGTTTATAAATAAAAATTGTGTTAAACATCTAATGATGCCTAAAATATCACATTGAAAAAATTAAATTTGGTGGGCATCAAAACATAAAACAAAGATATCTTCGTATGTATGGAAATTGTAAGAATTTTTAAACATCATCTTAATTTAATTCCTGAAGAATTTTTTTGGTAAACAAAATATTTTTTGTATTATCATTTTTCTGTAGTGTCAAAGCAAATATCCTCTATCTATTTCTCATGTTCACAATTCAGGGTTAAAATATTGGATTGCAAAATAAATTGATTAGCAATGTGGAAATTGAATGTCTTAGAAGAAAATTTACTCAGGTGTGAAACATACTAATTACAGCCCTGGTAATTTCACACCTAGGAACTAGAGATGAAAGTGCTGCCCTTTATCTCTATGAACTGTGGGTTTGGGCTTTTGTTGGTGTTTTCTGTATTATTTCAGCCTTTGCATACAAAGCACAAAACACCTGGCAGAATGGGCAATTAATTCATCATATCATTAATAATCGACATAGAGAAACTCAGCATGCAGTCCCCAAATCTACTTTGAGGATTTGTATTATGTGGATAGTTTTTATATGCTCATATTAAGCAAAACGTTATCACTGGTTGTGATCATCTTCAGATTTGCTTGAGGATAGCCTAATAGAATTTTGAAAATATCTGTATTTTTTTGCATTCCTTTAAGTTGATCTCTAAAGTTTATTATTATATTTAACAAATACAAAGTATATGATTTCAAATATATTATACATACTGAGATTTTCATATAAAGCTGCTAAAGCTCCTTTATAAATGTATACAGTAGAATTTAACAGTCAACAATTCTACTTTAAATATGAGTTTAAGTTAATTCTACTTTAAATCAATTGTTGTTGATTTGGCATTCAATAACATCTACTTGAAAAATAACATCTACTTTGAAATCTCTTCCTCAGCAACTGAAACATTTATTAATATATTTGTTCTTTGTTCCCTTGAAGTTACATTTAGGTTAAATGTCCTTAGTCTTTTACATTAATATAATATATATTTTTATCATTGAAAATCTTGTATTGGCTGGGTGCGGTGGCTCGTGCCTGTAATCTTAGCAGTCTGGGACGCTGAGGCAGATGGGTTGCCTGAGCTCACAGGTTAGAGACCAGCTTGAGTCAGAGCAAGACCACATTTCTAAAAATAGCCAGGCGTTGTGGCGGGCACCCTTAGTCTTAGCTGCATTGGAGACTGAGGCAAGAAAATTGCTTGAGCTCAAGAATTTTAGCTTGCTATGAACTGTGACACCACAACATTCTACCGAAGGCTACAAAGTGAGACTATGTCTCAAAAAAAAGAAAAAAAGAAAATCTTGTATTGATCACCTGTAGAATTATCTGCAACAAAAACAATATACATATTTTCAAAGTTTAAAATAGCATATTTTTATAAGACTGTAACTTTTTTATGATTGAATTACAATTACTAGTTGTATACAGTAGTTCCCTTTTATTTTTTATTTTTTTTTTATTGATAGCTGTATACATTAATGCAAACATGGGGTACATTGTACTGTTTTCAGACTTTACCTCCTTCATGTTTACATGGATGGAACTGGAAAATGTTCTTCTTAGCAAAGTATCTCAGGAATGGAAGAAAAAGTATCCAATGTACACAGCCCTTTTATGAAACTAATCTACAGCTCTCAAACGAAAGATACAACTTAAGTCTAGCCCAAGAATATGGGGAGGGGGCGGGGAAGGGGAGGGGAGAAGGGCAGTTGGGTGGTGGGAGGGTGACCGGAAAGATCACCTATATATCTGTCTAACAAGGGTAAAAGTGAACTTTTCTAGAACTAGAATATAAATGTTTTGATACAGTGACTAAGCAAATGACATGAAATCTATGTTAACCAGCTTGATGAAAGTATTTCAAATTGTATATGAAAACAGTACAATGTACCCCATGTTTGCATTAAT
>CAUYQV010088853.1:0-65154 GCA_963574575.1 Galagoides demidoff
AACCTTAATCACATCTGCAAAGTGTCTTTTTCATGTAATGTAACATATTTATATGTTCCACAGTTAGGATTAGAGTTAGGGTATAGACATTTGGGGGCAACCATTATTCTTCCTATCAAAAAAAGCCTAGTATATTTTAGATCAGTAAACAATGCTTGTTGAATGCTGAAATAAATGTATTCAGGTAACATTAAGTATTTTAATCTTTTGAATATATTAGGCCATCTTTTAGGGCCCTGGGTATACTAGACAATTTAGTATTCTCATCCGATTTAATTGCTCTAACTTTTAATAAAAATCCTAGGTATTATGGTTTCTAGATCTCTGCTCTTTGTGGGACCTGGCAAATAAAATTATAACTTTATAACTTAGTAACCAAATGATTCTTTCTATGATCTCTAATTTGTTATAAATTAAAAACGTTATGAAAGGCTGCATAAAGCCACCAAAGTGCCCTTTCTGTGACCAGTGGAAGAAAAATTTACCTTTGCATGAAGTTAGCATGAGCTTATCCATTCATTCTAAAATCACTTGAGTATCTGAATGTGCCAAACTTTGTAAAAGGCAATAAGCGAAGAATGGTGAATAAAATATGCCCCCTCCATTACAGGGGTTAGAGAGTAATAGGGAGATAGATAATTGAAAAGTCATTACTAGCCAGGCATTGTGGCGGGTGCCTATAGTCCCAGCTACTCAGGAGGCTGAGGCAAGAGAAGGCTTAAGCTCAAGAGTTTGAGGTTGCGTGAGCTGTGAGGGCCTGGCACTCTACTGAGGGGGACATAGTAAGACTCTGTCTCAAAAATAAAAAAGTGATTACATCTATAAGATGAACAAGGTGAGGAAAGAGCATATTTTTGTGATATGAAGATGATAAAGACACACAAAGCTATAAGACAGTTTCTTTCTTCAAGGATTTAATATTATAGCCTTATTGGAAATACAAATATATGGATCAATATTTTCAATGCAGTATAATTAAACTAACAATAGACACGTCTTCAAGGTATAGTGATGCCTGAAGAAAGAGAGTGTACCACACTTGGGTGAGGCTGGGGTAATTTCAGAGAAGAGGAGATTCTCAAGTTGTGTCTTGGGAAATAAACAAGAGTTTTCCAGATGGACAATTAAGAATGGATTGGCAGGGAGGGCTCTTGGGAGAAGGGAAAGTCTTACATATTTCTCTCAGTTTTAGAGGAGGGAAGGTCAGAAATGCATCTTTAGACAGACCTAGAGGATGAGGAGGCACCTGCAGATTAAGGAGAGAGTATAGGAGAAAGGAATTTTCCAGACACAGAGAAGGGTCTATGCAAAACACCAGAAGACAGTGACAATAAGTATCAAGTTCAAGGAAGTCAGAAAAGTTCAGAATGACTGCAGCATAAAAAGTGAGGAATGGAGAAGAGATGTTACTAACAAAGCGGTCATAAACTGGGTCAAGAATGACTTGAGGCTCCTGAAGGAGTGTGGACTTTATCTGGAGAACCATGAAGAGTCATTTATATGTTTTAAACAAGTAAGCTAGATATAGGTTTCCATCCGGCTCAAATGTATTATCCTTTAACTAACTGAATTACCTGTTGGTCTCGCTATCCCCATGCCAGAACTATCCTATTCTTTCTATATTAAGAAATTCCTCTTTCACTGATCGTCCATTTTTTTTTCTTTTATCTACACCCAATAGACCACACAGGGTTCTTGAGAATGAAAACCCAATGTTCTTCTGGGTTCCAAAATCACACCTGAGGAAAGCAAGTAACTTTTCTCAGGCCAGGATTGAGCAGAGGCTCTTCTCTCCAGATCTTGTGTGCCCTGCATATGGGAAACCAGAACAGAGAAATTGACCTTCCCCATGTGTACAAAGATGAGATGTCATCTCATCCAACTTGGGATGCAATGGAAGAAATAAAATAGTGCATAAGGTAGCATTTTGCAGACGTAAGTTCCAGGAGACAAAGTTCTATTTGACAAGGTTTATTCTTGCCCTTATACTACCTTTATAGTAGTCAGTTGCTGCTAAAAGGAAAAGAAAAATTTAACAGGTACATAGGCTTGATATTTATATGAGTGTAAAGACATGAGCAGTTTCTATGTTTGTCATACAGAGGCACTGAAGTTTAAAAGTCAAGAAAAAGAAAAGAAAGAAGAACTTGGAAGTTGAAAGCCAGTGTGCTAAAAGGGAGAACCTCAAGGCACTAGAGAAATGAGACCTATTACGTTCATCAAAGTGTCTGGTTCTTACCTTCTTCTTGAACACTAAATGGCTGGAGGGATTTATACAACTTATGAATAGGGCTCAGAGCAGGAGAGTAGGGGAGGGATGCAGGGCAGATATTAAGGTCAGATTTGATCTCTAAGCTTGGGGGGAAAGGAACCTTTCTCAGATCTTTGTCCATGGTCCCTAGACCCTCCTTGATAATTCACAAAAACAAAAGGAAAAAGGCTCTTAAGAATCTCTTTCAAGATGGTATGTTTTAAATATGCAGTTATAGTATAAAATAATTCATACAGGCAATTCAATTTTGCACTGCACGGTGTCAACCATCTGTATGCCAGATTCAGGAAGACATGATCTGTCATGCAGACATCAAAACTACATAGTTCTTTCCTGATGCTTTAACGTATATATCCCAGTGATTCACATATGTGAAAAAGGAGAAGAAAAAAGAACTCTCTCTCTATAAAGTATAAATGGTAAAAGTATAGACTATGAGCTAGAAAGGGGATGATGGAGTTAAAAGATTAATTTATAGAAGGATAGGATACTAGGAGATTGATGCATGTACTCAGCTAGAATTACTTACTTCCTCTGAGTCCTAGAACAATTTAGCACCCCGTGGAAATCAACCTTGGGAAATGAAGTGGGCAATGATGAACTGATTCTTAATGGCATAAGCTGTGGAATTCTTCCGGAGCAGGAATATTGTATTAAAACATTCCAGGATTTACCACAGAGGGATGGTGCCATGAAAGTACGAGGTTGGTATGCTGGGCCATCTGGTGAGATGCAACTTGTCAATCTCCCAGATGGTTTGTGAAAAGGGAGAGACTCGGTATTGAATTGAGATCAGCGTATGAAAAGAGCCACGAAATCACAAACTTACCCTTTTTTTCCATACAGTATTTTGAAAACTTCATTAAGTGAATTCTATATGCATTTTATAGGACCTGAAAGGTCGCACATAAAAGTTTTAACTTTCAATGTGGAACAATATTAATAATGTATATCACATTTGCTTTCACCTCTCTTAATAGGCTTAACATTAATCTTAAGTAGCTGAGTTAGGAGGAAGAAAGTGACATTCCTTTCACTGACTGATTTGCAAGTATCTAAGTTTTATGAGATCTCTGTGTACAAGGTTTAGCAGACTTCTCTGAAGAGTCATTGTCATGTTTATGAAAAACATCATATCACCTGAAGATGATCTGCTCTTTTAATTTAAATGGAAATAAATTATACAACCATTTGGATAATGTTCACTATTAATTCTAAAAATGATGTGACCAATAAGCATTATACTCACACTATGACATATTTCCAAGGTTTCCATAATCCTGGGATTTCAACACTAACAATGTTCAAAATGGGAACTTTGAAAGGCTCCATATTTCTTATTATTGCCTGGTCTTTTTCAAGATCTGAAAGCTTGTTTTTATATTTACTTTCTATTTTAATTAGAACCTGATAATAATGAAATAGACTCACACAAAAATAATCCCCCTTCCATTTAGGCTGCTTTAATATGAGCAATGGAGCTTTATTTTTTAAATTTTTATTTTGAATTTATGTTAAAGGGTTGCTGATTTGAGTCATTCAACGTACAATGCAGATACTTTTAGTACTTTTGCGATAAATAGAATTTCCAACGATTTGTAATATCTCAGCTGTGGTGAAATAAATACTTGGGGCCCAATATCAACCATAACCTCTTGAATTTGTATCAATTTTCCCATTCAACTGAGATAACAAACTTTAACAAAGGCCATAAAGTAACGTGTTTGACACAGGCCTTTTTAAAATTAGCTTATCTTTATGTTTTTCATCATCTTCCCGCATGCTGTTAGGCATTTGATTGTTCCACTGTCCACTAATTTATTTGATTCCACTAGAGAGTAGACCAAGTAAATGAGAAGAAAGCAACATTGGCTAGGTCATTTTTGCTATTGCGAATGTGATAGGTTGGGGCCCGTGGGGAGTGGTGGAGATTCCAGTTTGTGCCTAGATGGAATTCGGACATGCCTGAGCAGCTAGTGGGACAGGAATTCTAGCAATCTTTAGCTTACAGCTGACAACGCCAGAGGGAAAGCAACAACAACAACAATAAAAAGGCTAAAACACAAGATTCACCCGGTCAGCAGGCTTAGTTTTCAAGAGTACATTCTGAGTGCACGAGGGCGGTGCTAGGCTTGGCTGTGGTAGTCTCAGTAGAGTAGGGAAGATATCTAATAGGAAAGCATGGAGGCTGGAGGGCAGAGGTGGAACGGAGAGGGGCTACAGTTAACACCAAACAACACCCGGTTGTATCACAAAAGTATTAAAGGTATTTGCATCTTTATAGGAAAGAGCTGATGCTGCGTGTGTACTAATGAGACCAGCTTCACTATCACGTATTGTCTTAATAATGGGGTCATTATTATAATGTGCCCATTTGTGCCTACAGATGAGTGAAACCAGAGAAAACAGTGTGATTAGCACAGTGTTTGACCAACAATTGATGCGCAATAATGTTCAGAGAGGATGAGTGAAATTATGGCAAAATATAACCTATGAAAGATGACTGGTGATCGTAGACAAAAATGCTGTCCCCATCGAATGTTTGACAGGAGCATATGTCTAAGTGAACAGTTGAACAGTAGGCGAACAATGATTTTTAATGGGAAGGCCCTGATCAGTAGAGAAGAGACGGAGTTGACACGGAAATATTTGTTACTAGACGGAAATATTTTTCAGTCATTCTAGTCATATAATTAAGCTGTAACTGCAAGTGACCCAAAGTTTGGATGTGGCCAACTTTATAAAAAGAAAAAGAATCGAGACAGGGTTACTCATATCTCTCAAGCACACGCTACACACAGGCACGGATACTCCTAACTGGGGGAGGAAAGAAAGCATGTCTGTCCCAGAGTCAACGAAACAGGTGACATCTCCCCTTTTAATAAGATAATATCATGTATTTAAATTGTGCTTTACAGTTTACAAAGTGCTTTCACGGATTAGCTCATTTAGACCTCACAGTAATCCCGGGAGGCAGAAGTGATTACGATTCTCATTTTTACAGAGAGGTGAAATGACTATGTAATTGTGGGCAAGAAATCTTGCCTTTATACAGCCTCACCTCACTGACAGTGCTACTGTCTCTCTTTTTTCATTTGGTACTGGGTTTTCTCTCACCTGAGGCATGTACAATATTTCACTGTGTATCTATTAAAAACTCAGGAGATAGGCTCATTGAAAAATTCTTCCCCAGCCATCACTTTGTTTCAAAGTGATAGTAATCTATAATATAAAGGCAGTATGCCTTTAATAGCGATGTGGCACAGTTTGTCATAAGCAGTCTGTTCCTTCAAAAATTATCATGGAACAGATTGAGAGCTAAATATGAAACGCTGAGCTCTCCAGTTAAAGCAGAGACCTCATTTCATTCAGATCAACTCTAGACAGATAAGACAGAAGAAATGGCAGAAAAATTCTTCTTTTTTTTTTTTTTCATGGTAGTGCTCTTCTCAGCTCAAGGTTGAGACAGTTTATAGGGAGGAAGTATGGCAGAGCAGGCTTAGCTAGGAACTTTCTCGGCAGGACACAGGCGAGAATTCTAAACAGGCAACAGTCATATTCTGGGCCTTGCTTCTGTAGAAGCATCATCACCTTATAACTTTCACATACGGAATTTAGTATCTCATGGACAAACTGAAAAATGAAAAAAAAAAAAAAGAAAATAGCATATCCCTGGGCCAATGAATTAAGCACTTTAATTTTACATTAACAGTTAATTTTCTTCCATATCATTTTTGTACATACTCTAATGAATTAAATAAAAAGACAAGAAAAACAAACAAAACCCTTATCTTCAGGTATGCTTTGTCTCCGCAAAACTAATTTCATGGAACAGTCTGAGATGTAATAATGGGCCTCCTGGGGATGTAATTTTTTATGCATCTTGACATGCAAGTCGTGAGTAATTAATTATGTCTTCTATTTACACTTTGTCAGATAAGAGTATTAAACAGAAGAGCTGAGAGGAACACAGCACACTACTATTAATCTGTTTAATTTGCAAATCTAATGCAATCAAAAGGAAGACATTAGTGTTAAAATTGTTGTTGTCCTGGTGGTATTTTTCTTAGAGGGAAAGACCTATCTGAGCTGCAAAAGTCACACAAAGCCAGCCATAAAATCTCTTGTAGGCTTCTAGAGGCAGGACGTAAGTCTACCTATGGGCTTCTACCATCGGCCGTAAAAGCTCTGGATGCAAGAGGATTGAGAAGCTGGGCTCCCCACAGCAGTACATCCCATTCCAGTCAGGTTTGTGTAATTATCTAACACAGTGCAGAACCATCACATCCATCAAACCAAAGAAAGTGACAAATGAAAGTATAAACCTGACATCTGTGACTATGTGAATATACAGGAATCTTCTGACCACCAGTTTGGTCTGGAATAGTAAGACTGACAGACTGAGGGCGGAAAGGAGAAAAAGCAAGAAAGATTTTGGATGGCAAGAACCAGCTGTTTCCAGGAGTATTCTCCATGCCATTTCTGGCCAAACGGCAGTTCCAACCAACTGCTTAGAAACTGATTCAGTTACCTGTGTCTCAAGATTTTTCTGTAGTAAGAGGAAGGAGAAACAGTAAGCTCGAGCATGGGGAAATGGAAAGCCACATCAGATACTCACACGAAGCGGTATGGTATACACCAGTATGCGTATGGTTCTAGGGTCAGGGTTTCATTCCTAACTTCCTGTAGTGCCTCTGTGAAATTCAGTTCCCCATTATTGAAATGATGATAATGACATACAGGATTATATAAGGACAGGATGAGATAATGTATGGAAAGTCCCTGGGACAGTCACCAACAAACAGGTGCCACTCAGTAAATGGTAGTGATCAATAAAAGAATCTCCTCCATCATTATCAATAACGCAATAAGCTTTGAAAAAACTAGATCATCGCTTTCTGCCTGAGTTACCTTCCTTTGGGATGTATCTTGTATACAAACATGCGCTGTCGGGAGGACCTTGAATGCTGAGTTGGTAGCATGGTTATAACAGGTAGGGTTTACATTCTCTGTTTAGTTTTGGCTAACACAATGTAATTTTAACTCAGAGTTTTAAATAAAATATAAACCTGTAGAAAAAAATTATACAAGTATGGGGAGTACATATGTGAATGGCAATTACTATAGTAAACAATGGTAAATTTTTAGTCACATGCAGAGGATATAAATTGGAAAAGTATGCTGACAGTTACAACTTGTGTCTGAAAAAAATCCATTTATTTTCCATTTATCTCTAAGAGTGCATACGGATTAATGCATAAACAACATGATCCAGGGGAGTTTAAGTCTAGGGACTAATTTACTGAACTACCCAAGCAACAGAGGATTATTTTATCTAATTAAGACAGAGCACACGTATTTAGAATTAAGCATTTGAATTTAACAGCAAATTCAGAATTATAAAAGCAATTAAAGCTAAAATGGGTATGATAATTTTTTTTCCTGAACAGCACTGCTGAACAAAAGCTCATTTCAATGTTTTCCTTTCTACCACTGTTGAACAGAATTTTATGAATAGAAGCTCATGGCTGGACAAAACCACTTTTTCAAATTTAACTTCCAAATACTCATCCTCCTCAGGATCTGATCCATCCACCCTCTTTCACTCAAGCTTTTAAAACATGACTTACATTTTCTCCTTCTTCACTTCTATTTCTCTTTCTCCAGTCTGACATGTTTTCCTTAACTTACCCCATCTGAATTCTGTTGGACAAGACTCAGATTAAAATTTGTCTTCCTTTACTAAACCAGTACTCCTTTCAACCCCAAAGCTCTCTCCTTTATCTGAATGCAAAGGCATTTATTTGGATACACTTGTCTGTCTTATTCATTTGCAAATTGGTGTTAATACTTCAAGGCTTTGTTTATGGTATTAAGTGATATGTTGCCCTTGAACTTGTTACATGTGTACGTTAGTATCACTTACATTACAGACTTCTTAAGGGCCTAACTTTATGTTTTTAAAAATGACGAAACCAGGGCCTCCTGTACATGTATAATTTAATACATGTTTGATGATTGATTAAAATATTTAAAGATCTATTGTTTATAAATTCTCCATCCATTTCCCCTTGTTCTCTCTCTACTTTACTCAAACATTACACGCTTGTCCCACACTTTCTATTTTGTTTAAATTTATTTATATTATTTACAGATAGTCTATTTAATAATTGCTATAACAATGGAAGAATGGTACTTTATCAGTCAATTAAGTATGTTGTTCTTACCTTTTGTAATGGTAATTTCCATGACTGTATTTTTATCTGATTCTCTGAAGAGTCATTAAAATATTGTCTTTAACAGCATTATGGGAATAATGAATGAGAATGCCTTAATACCTGGTCCTTTCCAAAACTAGCTAGATAAATCTAAGAATATAGCTCATAGAAAACCTGTCTCAGAATGAATTTGAGTTTGCAGTTAATGGTGTTTCATTGAGGTCCTTGTGTATTTTGCATACTTTCCTAATTTAATTCACATTTGCTTAGGTATCCCTGCTTTCCATGCAAATATAATTATTGTCTTTCCGAGATGGTTCCTATAAGACAGAGACTATATCTGTCAACTAGTAAGTTAAAATATCTAGCGGAGTGCCAGGCATAACAAAACAAAAGATAAAAATAATCTTAATAAAGTTTTTTGGAAAACAATTATAGATTTTCAGGAAGTTGCAAAGAAATGCATAGTTCCATGAATTCTTCTTCACCCTGCCTCCCCCAATGTTGATACTTGCATATCGAAATTAAAAAAATCCAATCTATGAAATTTATATTAGTACAATCTACAGAATTCATTCAGATTTTGCCAGTTATATATGTGCTCATTTGCATATGTAGAAGTCTCAACATTTTATCACTTGTGTAACTTCATGTTATACATGACGTTACCACCAACATCAAGACACACAACTGTCCTATAATTATAAGGCTCACTCATGCTACCTTTTTGAAACCACATATATTTACTCCCCATGACTCCTAATCCCTAATCTTTGGCAACCATGAATGTGTTCTCCATCGTACTTTTGTCATTTTAAGAGAATTACATAAATTGAATCATGTATTTTACAGTCTTCAGAGATCGGCTTTTTTTACTCAGCATAATTTTCTTGAGATAATTTAAGATGCTGTGTATATCAATGGTTTGTTCTTTTTCATTGCTGAGTAGTATTACCTGGCACGGATGCACCAAAGGTTTTTAGCCCTTCAGTCATTGAAAGACATTTTGTTGTTTTCAGTTTGGGGCAAGCACAAAACTTCCACGAACATTTGTGCACAGGTTTTAGTTCTTGATGAAGATTAATTACAATTATTCTTCTATGGCTTGTTCATCTTGTTTAGAGCAGAGGTTATCAGAGTTTGGTGGGAAGCCAGTGGCTACATACTATATAAAACATGTTTGTTAGTATATTCAGAAAGGAGAAATTGAGGGATTCAGGGGTAGAGTGTAGGTGAGGGGCCACAGAATGAGAGGAGGCCAGCCCAGGGATTTGTCAGGGTCATGAAGATTCTTTCCCCAGAGTAATCACCTATCTTGGTTTTCATAGAATAGGATGATTTGAATTTGCTGTACTGGCATAAGGATCCCTTCACCCTCAGAAGTGCTCCTGTTGGCATGATAACTTATATAATCACTGGGATCCAGATTACCTAAAGATTGCAAGTACTCATTGACCCACAAATGGATTAACAAATTGTGGTATATGTATACCATGGAATATTATGCAGCCATGAAAAAGATGGAGCCATTACCTGTTTTATGTTTACATGGTTGGAGCTGGAACATATTCTTCTTAGTAAAGTATCTCAAGAATAGAAGATAAAGTATCCAATGTACCCAATACTATTATGAAACCAATATATAATCACCCACACTTTCATACAAATGATAAAACACAACTATATCCCAGTATGAAGGAGGGAAGTGGAGAGTGAGGGGAGGGGAGCAGGGAGCCCAACTGGATGGAGGGTAATGGGTGAGACCTCACCTGTTGTGCATAATGCAAGAGTACATGTCAAATCTATGAAGAGTAAAGTATAAAGGTCTTAACACAACAATTAAGTGGGTGAAGGCTGTGTTAACTACTTTTATGTTAGCATTCTAAATTGTATACAAAATCAGCACATTGTACCCCATAAATGCATTAATGTACACAGTTATTATTTAATTTTAAAAGTTCTTAAAAAATCCCAAGTACTGCTATTATGCCTACTTGGTTATGATGGAATTGAATTTTAGTAGATTGCTATTTTGTGATCATTCTGAGGGCTCAGGGAGTGACTCACAGGAGTCCAAGAAATGAGATTGTCTTCTTGCAGTGAAACATAGTCTTCCTGAAGTCTCTCTGTTTCTGTCCTGTTCCTTTCCTGCTATAAAATGTTTCTTCCTGGGAGTGAGATTTATAGTTGAGGATACCTTCTAAGCTCATGGTTTAGGTCTCATATCTCAGCTCCACACTGGACAGAATCCTCTTCCCTCCATTGCCAGCTTGAAAACAATTGCAGGGCTAGATTCTGATTATTCTGGCTTAGATCACATGCCAGGCACAAAGAAAATTGTCAGGAAGGTGCAGTTTTCAAATGGGCTTAGTTTGGGTCAGGTGTTCACTCCTTGGCTCTTCCCTCCATTCAGGGCACTGAGGTCAAGTAGGAGAATGGTATCCCCCCTTCAGATTATATGCCTCACAAAGGAGAAGGAAAATCCCTCCAAGGATAGCAGGATAATAGGATAGCAGGTTAAGGGTGGCAGTTGGCTGGCGTGATAGGATGGCAGTCTGGGCCACTACAAAAGTTGTACTCTGGGCAGCTACTGTAATCTGTCTTCTATGAAAAGGTCAGAACACTACCAAATGCCACAAAGCCAGTAAGGAAGACAGCCAGAATTCGATATATTCATTCACTTATATATATTTACATATATATATTTGTTTGTTTATCAGAAAGCCTATATTCTTAAATTCTTGATACATACTATTTAGCTATGAAGAAATGGAAAGAAAATTCTTGTCAATATAGCAAATGTAGTATCTGAAGATTTTCCATGTGTTGAATTCTTAAGTAGTTACATTAATGGGAGGCACATACAGGTGATGATTCCCTGCTCAACAATTTCCTATTCCCCACTTCTCTGCTATGATCCAGATCTGTGACCTTCTATGTCCTCAATGCAAATACACTTGGCAATTGCTCACAAATGACCCACAGACTTATTACTAAACAGCCTATCTTGCAGAAGACTGAAAATGCTCAGGTCTTGAAAAAATTATAATACATTTAAGTGAAAAGAGAAGGTACAGTAAGGAAGTTTAAAAATTCCTTTTTTTCTTTTTTTAACATACACACTCAGATGCACAGATGTGGAATAAATTTGGAAAGATACACCCCCAGATGGTTGTTAGGTAGGAGCGGAGTGTTATTCTTTTTCTGCCTGTTGCATTTTCCACATTTTCCACAGTGAACATCCAGTAGTTTTCCAACTCTTGCTATATTATCATAGAATTCTTGTGGCAGGTGGTGCATACCTGGCTCTGATCTAGTTAACAATTTCGGAACCACAAGCAGCCATATAGCAAAAAGGCTAATTGAGGGACTTGGCATCGTAACAAGAGTTTCAGTAGAAAGATTCTCATTAGGTTCTCAATTAACCTTCCGAAAAGAAAGATGTTGCATCAAGGCAGCAGTGGAAACTAGCAAGGGTAATAGCGTACAGATGAGAAAAGGCTTTAAAGACATACCTCTCTTTTGTTACTTGCAAATATATAAAAGGGACAACTGGAGCCACCTTGAAAGGGTGGCTGGATTTTAGAAGATTTTGTTAATTAAAAACAAAAAACGAAAACCCAAACCACATAAACTTGGCTTTTAGAATGAAATCCAAAGTCTTTAGTTCTGAGTCCTTGAAATCATTTGTAGAAAGCTTTGACAATGCCAGAATTTCCACATTACAAATCCCAAGTACCAAACCACTTTGTATGAGGCCTGTAGCCATTTCTGAGGCACTAATTAAAAAGTATAATTTAGTTAAGGAAAATTGCAGAAGAAATTCCCCCATGACAATGCAGAACAAACTTGGCCACATCTCATCACTATGCTGGTATGTAAATAAGGCTACTGTACCGATGCATTTCATAGTGAGTTTTTTGTCTATAATCTTTTAAGGGAGGATGATATGATTTAATGTTTAATAATACATTTTAGACAATATACCATCCCCTTGGTCTTTTGTTATTTACCTTATTAATCAATTTAACATTCAGAAAGTTTAAGAGCCATTTTCCTCCCCCAGATAAAAATTCAAGAATTTTAAGCAAAGGCAACTAATAGGTATTCCTTATGGTGACTATAATGGCATTTACATGTATTAGTGTAAATATAAAAATACAGTGCTTATAGTTTGTAGTATCGGGCAAGATCACGCCCATTTTTACTTGTCAGTAAAATTACAAGTGAAACAAAACCCCAAAGCAATATTATTGGGATATCTATTTTATGGATCACCAACTTGACTTCAATCAAAAATTCTTGGTTTATCTCAGAGAAAGAATGACAGATGACAGTTAGGTCAGGTCTAATGCAGCCAATCCAGAGACAGAAAGAGGAGACTTGTGTAAAGGTGTTGTTGGATGTTTCCAGAAATTTTAATCTGATACTAAATAAAGATTATTAAAATATAAAAAAATTAATCAAAGGATTGTTAATGTTATTTTTATACTTTCCAGGTGCAATTCTCCTTCTCATGAATTCATAGAATGGAGAGCAAAAACACTTTTCAGCCACATAGGTGAAAGTATAAGTAATGTCATCACAAGTTTCCTTCTATTTTGGGATCTGAAAGATATATTTATTTCCCAATAAGCAAAACAAAAATTAACTTTGTAAGAAAAAACAAACTTTAGCACTTTACTCATACAGTAATATTACTGTGGATATAGATTAGTGAATTATAGGATTGTCTAATACTGGTAAACTCACTAGTGAAATACTGAATTACTTAAGTAACAGCATTTGTTTTAAGCTTATATTTTTGTATGTTAGTCACTTTACAGTCTTGAAAATCCAGGGCTTCAATATATATATAATAACAGTTTAACATACACAACACTAATTTAATCATCTCATTTACCTTCTTGCCCATGTTGCATGACAAAATATGTATCTAGAACTGAGCAAAAAAAAAAAATATATCAGTTGTTTCTATATGAAGTTGTGTTTTTTGAGACAAGGTTTCACTTTATCACCCTCGGTAGAGTGTTGTGGCGTTACAGCTCACAGCAACCTCCAACTCCTGAACTTAGGTGATTCTCTTGCCTCAGCCTCCCAAGTAGCTGGGACTACAGGTGCCCACCACAATGCCTGGTTATTTTTTTGTTGCAGTTTGGCTGGGGCCGGGTTCAAACCTGCCACCCTCGGTATATGGGGCACCCTACCCACTGAGCCACAGGTGCCGCCCCACCTGATAGAATCTTATGCAGAAATGGACATTTGAAAAAATGAGAAATAGAATTTTCAGATATAAAAAAAATCATAAAGCTTTTAAGTTTTGAAGAAAAGTAATCATTTATCATCTGAGCTTCACTTAGCTATCTGAGTTTCCAGAAATACATTTTGAGGTCTATAGCCAATCTGGGGACATTGACATGCATGGTGACAGCAAAAAAGAGGAGGAAAAGGGGGGGCAAGTATTTTAAAAAATTCTTTCAATACGATATTTTCAAATTATAGAGCCAAGAAGAAAACATAGTTTTAGATTTTCCGGACTCAGAAAACTTTGTTTTAGACATTCAAGTACATTGTATGCACAGTCGATGAACGAGATGGAGAATAAATGATCAGAAAAGCTCTATTTTAATTCATTACAGATAAGAATTCAAGAGAACCTATTTATGACTTTGGGCACCCAACATTTGTCCTCAGTGGTTCACAATGACCTAATAACATAGCAAGAGAAAAAGTGTGAGGAACCTTATCTTGGGGTATCTTGACATCTAAAAGAGTTCCTTTTCACTTGTAATAAAACCTCTGTTCTCTCCATAAGGGTAAAAAACAGCATGTCCAGTCCCTCCCCCATCCTGGTCCCACTGACTCCCCACCGTTGACTTAGCACTGTGTCCCAGACAGACTCATCTCCCTGTGCACCTCCCCCATTCCATGTTCACTCACATCCCACTCTTCTTCCAGGGTGAGCCTGACACACACCTTCTGTTAGACCTCCCTCACCCCCTTTTTTATTCAACATCATTCATTCATTCATTTATTCCTTCAATAAATACTGAGCATCCGCCCTCAGCCAGGCGCTCTTCCAAAAGCTGAGGAAACAACGGTGAAGGCAATGGACAAAGTCCTTCCTCCCATCAAACCTGGTTTCAATGGAGGAGCTAAATAATGATAAAGATACAGTGTAATATCATGGAGCCAGCTAGCGTTCTCTGAAGAAAATGAAACTGTGGGTAAAAGGAAAATATTAGTGTAATGGGGGTGATTCAGAAAGACATGCTGAGTGAATGCCCTTTGAGCAGAGATTAGAATGAGATAAAATCTGCATTTATAAAAGGCTTGCCATGTACCATGTATTTTTCTCACACTAATTTTCTCAAATCCTTACCATGGTTCATCGTGGGAACTCCTCGGGTATAATAAAAACTGTCTTCCAGTTGGTTATTGTGGCCATAAAAGAGAAAAGAGAGAGAGAGAGGCAGAAAATATTGGCTGATGTAAAAAGCAAAAAAAGTGGTATGATGGAGGATGAAGGCAGAACAGCGAGTGACAGGCTTCTCTCATTTTATCCTTAAGAAAAGTTCAATAGATGTAGGGGTAAAAGTGGATTTTGGTTACATGGATGAATTATATAGTGGTGATGTCTGGGTTTTAAGTGTACATGTCCCCCAGATAACGCCCATTGCATCCAATACATTTTATCTTTGTAAGTTATCAGGTCTGTTGGCATACCATGTGTGAGAGCAGGACAGCCACATAATGCTCCGCTAAAACCAGGGATGGAGGAAACTACAACCAGGATTAGTTCACCTAAAACCAGACCAAACCAAACAGCAACAACAACCACACAAAACCCTGCTACCTGACGGTCGAACAGTCACTTCTCAGCTACTAGTAATTTGACTATGACTATCTGTGACCTTGGAGACCAGACCTAAGTGTTAGCTTAAAGTTTGAAGCAGATAATCTTTGAAAGATATAGTTTTATTCAATGACATACACTGAACAAAATAGATTTTTCTGTTAACTCATACATTCAGATAATCACTTTAGCAAACAGTGTCAAACGCTATGTTCCATTTTTTTAAAAAAAAGATAAAAGGCAAAGAAACACTTTGTATGTGCTGTTACCAAAGCCAGAGTTAGCACAATTCCTAAAATAAAGACAATATGTATTTTTTTCCAAGGGAATTTTTTTGAACCTCACTATTTGATAAGAAAGTTGTAATGGCTTGCTTTCCAAGCTAATTCTGGTTCTGAGGTTTACATTACAGTTGATCTTGAGGCTATGCTTTCCTTATCATTAAGGTTACACTTCTCATTTATCAAAAAGAGAAAGATAGAGAAAAAAAAAAAAAGCAGTGTCTAGTGTCTGAGCCTAGGTATTGTTCTTAGAGTATAGTCACTGTTCTGAAACATTTTTACAAAAAGGCTATGATAATCAAATAAACTTGGAAAATACTATATCTTGTATTTCCTTTCTGGAAGACAGAAAGCTTATTAACATATTAAACATTATGAGAAATCCTGGCCTAGAAAAAATAAATGAATACTAATTTAAACAATGTTAAACTAATTATTGCCCCAATTCTTGTCAGCACAGTGTTGATTTTTAATCGATCTGTTCATACTGCCAGCCTCTTTATGTCTCAGGGAGCAACATTTTGGGAAATACACTCTATACACATCTTTATTATTCTACCATTGGCTTTGCCTATTTTTTTTCTTACAACATTTCCTTTTTCTTTCCTTCTGTTTGTTGAGTGCATACTGCATTCCAAGCACTGTTCCAAGGATTTTATGGCCACGATCTCATTTATTCCTGACAATAACCCTATGAGACAAGGACGAGAGGTTACCGAAGGAAAACCCAGAGGGGTGAAGGAAATTTCATGGCACCCTCCTACTGCTGGTAAGTGGGGCAACTGAGAGAGATGGTGTTGAAATCAGATCTCTCTGACCTGCTGTTGTGATTACCCAGGGGCAACTTTTCAACTCTTCAGCTCCCCAGCTCCACACAGACTAACAGCCTACCCATTCATATTTCCCCATCCAAAGCTATTTATCCCAGACCTCAGTTTACAGATCCTCTCTGTTCCATTTGATGCTGTTGGTCAATTCCTCCACTTGAAATTTCCCAATCCCCAGGTTTCCTTGATCCTGCTTTTCCTCTCGAACCTTTCTGGCTGTGCCTTTCATCTTCTTGGGTTCCTTACTTGCCCACCATTGAATGTTGGTGCCCTGTGAGACTCTATCCTGGCCCACAGCCCCCATTTCCCTTTCCCTCTGCTGGGAAACCTCATGCATGTCCCCAGGCTTAGACTTCAGACTCAAGCATGGAGTACTTGTTTTTTGGTTTTTCACTTATTTGTTTTTCTTTTGCTTTTAAGTATTTCAAATTCAAAGTTCTTCTACCAAACCCATCTTGTCTTGTATCAGTCAGTCAAGGTCCCAGCAGGACACTCAGAGGGGAATCCCAGAGAATTATTTAATAAAAGGACTATTATCAACAGTGTGGAGCAGGAATAATGGCACTAAGTAGGGATAAAAATGTACCCAGGGACTAGCAGCAGGGAGAAGCTATTACCATCAAGGGAGAGAAGTGTTTCTGGAACTTGGCTAGGGCTTTAGCCTTATAAAAGGGGCTGACTACAGAATTAGAAGAGGGAATGATTATTTCACTGCCTGACAGGAGCTGGCCAGGGTGGAAAATGGGGGAATAAATGCTTAGATTTCTGTTTCTGGCATTAATTTTTACTAGTGCCTTCTATTGGCCAAACTCACTAGAACCTAGAGGGCATGAGGATTAGAAGAAACAGTTCATACAGGAAAGCGTCCGGCCCTGGAGAAGGGAGGAAGTTGAGCTTGAGGGTCATGAAGACTGTTTATCACACATGCGATTGTAAGGTCTAGTCTCTCAAATCAAGGGGTTGGTTGCCTAGAAATTACCCTAGACCGGGGTATCCCACCCTTGTATTTCTCTGCCACACATTGGAAGAATAAGAGTTGTCTTGGGCCATGCATTAAATACACAAACACTTATGAAAGCTGATTAGCAAAACAAAGGTCTGCGCATACTTTTCATGATATGAGACACCACAGATAAGCAAAAAAAAGTCCTCATAAAATCAGCATGTGGCCCGTGGGCTTACAGATTGGACACCCCTGCCTAGATTTTTTCTTTCTCTAGTTTCCCACATCTAATCAATCTTGCCAACTTAGTTCTCTTCAACAGTGCTTCTCTTCCTTTAGTTGCTTCTACCACCACCTTAGCATCAATGTTTGTCATCTCTGAATTGGATAATTACAATAACCTCCTAGCCCTGTAACTGACTGCATCTGGGCCTGCCCCACCTTGAGGATTGCCTTTCTTGCAGGTAAAGAGCTCTATCTAAAATGCTCATTTCCCCCTGCCAATCTCTTGATTAAACCCTTCAACAAGGCCCCTTCACCTAGAGAATAAAGACCCTACTTTCTGGCATGGCATTGAGAAGTCTCCCTGGTCCGGCTCCTATGGCCCTATTTTCTTTTGGATATTATTTGAATTTTCCAAAACACTCCCAAGCTTTTCATAACATTAGGCCTTTCCTCTTGCAGTTTTCTTGGCCTACCTACCTATATCTTTCAGACTAACTCATATTTGTGCTTCAAAACTCAGCTCAGGCATCATGCTAAAAGAAGTCATTTCCCAAACCACCAGATAAATAAGTATTGTCTAGCACCCTCTAGGTTCTTCTATTAAAAAAAAAAATATTGACCACATTTTCACGACATTTTCTTCTTCTGTGTCTCTGTGCTCACACTGCCATTTGTGGTGATTAGTTGAGTGTTATTCATTCCCATTCCTACAATATCTAGTACAATTCCTGTCCCAGAGTAAGTTCTCAGTACCTATTTAAATAGTATTGGGTGGTAAATCATTATTCTGGACTCTGAAAGGCAGACCTAGTATTGAAGAATAAAAGAAACTTCTCAACGTTGCCATTTGGCTTTGGGGAAAAATTGGCCAGCCAAAGAATATCTATGAGATGATCTTTCAAGAAAACTAAAAGACAAAGAAAGGTTAATTAGAAATTAAAGCCAGGATCCCAAAGCAGGAATGTTGGAGTTCCTCAAAATAGAATCTTGATTCTGAGAATAAGACTAAGGAGTTACAAACTAGACTTTGGATAAGTCCAAAGACACAAAGGGTACTGAAGATTATTTTGAATTCTTTGACATCTGGTTGGTATACGCCTATCAGAAGCTCCTAGGGGTGGAACAAAGAGGGAATTGCACAATTTGGGGTAGTACACAGACCCAAGGATGGTCTGATATGGGTAAGGAATAGAGAGAACCAGGGACAGAACTTCCTCTGCACTGTGTTTGGTCAGTACAGAGGTGATACTGAAGGAACTGTATCAGGAGCATGTAGATTTGAGGTGTTTTCTCACCTATTCACAACTTGCTTATGTTAAAAAGTTAGTGGGTAAAAAAGAGAAAAATAAAACAAAATGAAAGTCTCAGTTATGTGAAAAAACAGTTAAATGAGATAACATAAAAAGGAAAAACATATATCATTGAAATCTCATATACATTACTATTAACAAACATAATCTGATTTGGACCACCACATTGTATGGATATAATTTGCATTTTGTTGCTTGCTAGTAAATGTACAAGAATTACCAGTTTGAAAACACGACCATTTGGTTTTAATTTTCTATAAGATGGGAACAGTTTAGTTAGAAAAATGAGCTGCATAGCATTCCTATTTAGGAAGGGTGAAAAACCAAATAGATAAAGAGTGTCTGATGTGGAAACACATTTATTTGCATATAAATAGAAGGATGGCAGTATATTTGTTTTCATCACACTTTGTGCATTTCATTCTCTAATTTTCCCCATATTCATTTTCTTACGGAAATTACCTTGCATATAAATCGTAATACAACTCTTTAGCTTAAAGTCCTATTTCCAATTCCAGTTCTCTGTTTCTGAAATATAAAAATATATCAAGCACATATCATTTTTCTCTGTTTCATCTCAACGTCCTGACAAAAAAGAAAGGAAAAACCTTTTATCAAGAAACCTCTTCAACCTTGTTTCAAAACATCCTCTTTTTGTTTGGTGGTTTTAAAATATTCAGAAGAAAAAGGAGCTGGCCTTTAAGTAACTAGAATGCCTAAGGAAAGAAGAAATCTTTCACAGGGAAATTAGATTCTGAAAGAGTTGAGAATGATTTTCTGACGTAGGGATAAAATGTGGTTTTACTTTTAGAAATAAATTTGAAAGCACTATATGCAGAGGAAAAGAAAAATTGGTGCTCTAGAGACCTGGGACGAGATTGGAAAAGGGAAATATTAAGAGTAATTAGTGAGAGCAGATTGCAAGGGAGCTGTTTAAAGCTATTCCCATGGTATTTTTACTGGCTGGTGGGAACTATCTGGAGCCTGGTGGAGTCAACAGCGCCAGGAGAGAAAAGGACAAGTGTCTCCTATTCTGCCTCCATCTCATCCCACCCCATTCACACTCTAACTCGCGTCACTTGGACCACAATAACCTTGTTTGGGTTGTTCACATTAATGATGTTAGTGCACAGAAGCATCTCTTAGGTAGTTATTTAAACAAAAAGAACAGATATTAATAAGTCTTAAAAGCCACACTGGAAGAGTTCTGTGAGATACTGATTTATATGACTCTGGACTAAACACCACCATTTGTATAACCAAGACCAGAGCACAGGAAGGGCTTTGTCTCTTAAAGGAAATGTTCTCGCAAAAAACTAGAGGAACTTCCACTAGAGATGCAGAAATCTTGGTCGATTCTTGTTGCTTGTGGTCATGGGAGAAGGGTGACATGGAACAGAAAGCAAAAAAGATGACCTGGGTATCTGTTGTGTGGGCTGAAGTTGTAGGTCTCTATAGATTTAAAAACTACACACACACACAAGCCCCAAACCCCAAAACCATTTTCCCTGAGACATGAGCTGCTACTTTTTAAAGGATAACATTAGACAGCATGAGAGGCAAGATAAATGAATAAATGGGCAATTGGAAGTATTAAATTTTTGAAAAAGAATAATTCATTGGCATTTTGATTTATGATTTTAATAAGATCCTAATAGAAGTAAAGGTTGGTAAAAAAAAAATTACTAGTTTTAGTTACTGAGTGCATCATATGATGGTTGTTTAACTCACATGGTAATTATGTTTTCTTTGATGCATTTGGTGGTCAATATGATAATATTTCACAATTCTCAACCAGGAGCTATTTCTATATGTAATGCAGAAAATGTGAATCCTATTTATTAAGTTTCAATTGTATACTTTACATACTAGGCACAGTGGAAGACAAAAAATTACAATAGACATTGCTGTATTTCAAAAATATGTATAACCTACATGGAGTGAGTAGATAAAAACACTAAGTGGTTTTCAGTAAAGTTCATCATTGCTTCTGAAATATGACATCACTGAAACTGTGTACATGGAAGCATTAAATAAAGAAGAAAAGAAGAAATAGACACGTGTGGTCATTGTTGTTAAGCTTCCTGTGGTGCCACCCTGCCACACTCCAGTGTTTTATACAGGTGCACAAGCGGAACCCACCACCAAAGATCCTTTTACAAAGCCTCAAGAATCAAGTTGGAGTTATAGTTATAAGACTCAGGAACTAACCTGCTTATAAGTTTAAATATCTTTAAGTTAGATATTTACATACTAGAAATAATGCTACATCTTAATAGAAAGTACAGGTCATTATTTTTAATCACTTACACATTTTCTTTGGGGTCAAAATGAGGCAGAGATGTACAACAGTCTTTCATAAAACAAGAACAAAAGCAAACATATGTTCACAGTGAGAAGGATTATCACTCAATCACCTGTAGTAGCAGGGCACAGTGAGCCTTTGCCAACTTACAGAGGACTGTCACATGTAAAGGGCTTCTCCTTAGGCTGGCCATATCATTTACCAAAAGAGCAAGTTAACAGAAGCATTAAAGGCAGGTAACTTCATTGTAAGGAGAAGGGCCCAGGTTGCTCCAAAGATATGAAAGGATCACAGTTCATCTGCCAGTACTATGTAATTAATATACTCATGAAACCTCAACACAGAAAGTAAAACTTCTTCATCTGTGTGTCTCTGTGTGTGTAAGAGAGAGAGAGAGAAGGGGAGAGGGGCACAGGAATGTGGAAAAGCCAGACAGGCTATGAAAAGTGGATATTTCTCTTGAATAAGAGTAGAATGGCTAGTATCATAACATTCATGCTTTACAGAATTAAAAGTAAATCTCTTTTGGAAAATACGATATTAAGGGCCCTTTCAAATTTAATGTTCTTTGATGATGTCTTAGGTGAAAGCAGAAATAAAAGGAAATATAGAGAAAGGTTTAAAAAAGAAAAAAGGAGATATGCTGAGCCTATGAGTTTAGGGAAACATTCCAGTTGACTACCAATAAGCAGCATTTCAGGGAAAGCAGATTTCAAATTCCTATGATGTCATGTTCCACAATTTACATCTTAGTTGGCAAAGTATGGCTGTTGAGCAAACTGACACAGGAAGCCATTTTCGGAGAAAGGTTTAGGAAAGGTGAGATAAATGGGAGAAGTACATTGTTTCTTCTGGGAATTACAGGAAGGTGCAGAAGTGGGAGGCCGCCCACTGGAAGTCCTAGATGATGAAGAGTAGTGATGTTTCTTACAAAGTTTTTGTCCCATTATTGTGATACTTTTTTAAGCGGCCAGCTTTGTCAATGCATTTACCTTGTGATGAAGTTTGCCATGATCGACTTTACCTGCAAACATTCAGGACCATACCTGTTATCTGAAACAGGAGGGAGCTCGATGACAGTCCCTGACATTGCCATTCGGCTCTGGCAGACTGCATTTTCTAATTCCAATACTGAATTTGAGTTGAACTTTTACCATATTTTTTACCTTTTCATTGCAGCACCCTAACACCACTTCTAAAGTAATCATCCTTTTCTTCCTGGGATTCTTATCCATTATGAAGAACGCAAGCAAAAAGCTGCAACTGTGTCAAAGGTTAGGTTTAGATTAGATGTCACAGCTATTACTCAGTGACTCGATTTCTCATTTTGGGTTCATGACAAAGTGTTGCATACCTCTAATAGTTATGGCAGAGTTTGACAAACAGAAAAATGACTTAGTGACTCGATTTCTCATTTTGGGTTCACGACAAAGCATTACATCGCTCTACTAGTTATGGCAGAGTTTGACAAACAGAAAAATGACTTACAGATATCTTAATAAGTCTAAGGCATTTGTGATATGTACTGAAAAGCAGTCTCCTAGAGAGAAAAACCTATAACCGAGCTTATGATTCACCACATTTTAAAAATAAAATTATGGTTGATAACAAGAGATAATGCAAAAACATACTAAATGTAATTTATACTCATGCACTGCGTTGCTGTTTCTCTCTAGAACTATCTTTTTCTATTTTCCATTATGACATATGAAAATGTGACTACTTAAAATCCATGCTGTTCTTACTCTCCTGGTTCTGTTCTGCTATAGTCTTGCCAGTCATTCATAATTAATGGTGCGTGTAAGCAAGAAGTGACTCTAATAAGAAAACGCATCCGTGGAATGATTCCTCCGTTTCAAGGTAGGTACCACCGTGGTGCTGAAAGGATAGCTCCGGGTCACCTGTGGACATTCTCGAGTTTGCTTTGGCGAGAAGGGAAAGGATTATTAATAGAGCCAAAGAGACCCTGTGAAAACACGCGTGCTAGACAACCACTTCGTAACTTCACATCACCACCCCCCCAAGAAAACATCTACCTGACCCTTCTTCAAAAAACTGTATCGACAGTTTCATTATCAAACTGATTTTTTCTTAAGCGGCCCTTTTCCTTTTCATTTTTCTCAAAGTAAAACCCAGAAACAGCACATTCCAAAGGAGAAGGGAAAAGTTAATTGTATATATTTATCTACTATTCGAGCTAGAGGTAGCGTGCCCTCTAAATATAGTGGAGAAAGTCTAGAGACTTTTTAGAAGGAATTCTCAGGGTGGAGACAAGAGTTGGAGAGAAGCAGCCTCTCCGGGCTCGACCTGACACTCCTTATTCAGAGAAATCCCTGCCCTGGACCCAGCCCTGGCGGTCCATCTGTGGCCAGGGAGTTGGGCTTCCTCCTCCCTCGCCCAGTGCGTGATTCCAGCAGAAGGTAAATTAAGACAAAGCCGCCGCACGCTCCAGTGGGGGAGGGCGGAAAGGTTAAGCGGCATAGGGGTGCAAGGGAGACCAGAAAGGAAAGTGACCTCATTTGCCTGAGAAAGCACTGTCCAACAAGCCCACCGTTGATGTGGACATCCGCGGCGGTAAAAGAGCACAAAAGGCGAAAGCTGGAGGGAGCAAACTTCCCTCATTTCTCCACCCCCAGCCTTTAAGACCCCCAGGAACACGCACACACAACGACAACAAAGCGTGCGTCCGGGCTGCCCGGCTGGCGCTGCCCGGGGCCAGGCGCGCGGCTCCCGCACGGCAGAGCCGGGGCTCCAGAGCGCGGCTGCTGCCTGGATCTCCGGGGGAGGGTGGGGTAGAGGAGGTCCCCTACCTTGAGCAGCACAAAGAGCCAGAGCAGAGGCAGGAGGCGGTGGCCACCGCGCGCCCTCGTGGGCAAGTGCCCCATCACTGCGTGGACCGGGACCCTGGGGGATGGCTGCGCTAGCGGACTCTCCCGGCGGCAGCTCACAATGGCGAACTGGGGCTGCAGCTTCAGACCCTGGGCGCCGAGGTTGCGGCTGGCGGGCGCATGCTGCCTTTCCAGCACCCCCTGCGCCTGTTCCCTTCCTCCTCAGCGCCCGGGGTCCTCCAAGAACGTGCCAGGCGCTGGCGTTCTTTAATGGCTAAGGATGGAGAGGGTGGGGATTGGAGTGGGCGAGGCTCTGCCGCCGCTGCCACCGCCTCTGCGGGGTCCGCGTGGAGAGGCAGAGGCGGGGGCTGTGCTGCCCAGCCCGCAGTGGTCCTCTGACAACAGGGATGCTCTCACTCAGAGCTGCGACTCATAAAGTGAAAGCAGCACCCGACCCTCCCACCCGGGTCGGCCAGCTGCTCCGGCAGCTGGACACCCCCCCACTGCAGGCTCCGCCTCAACCCGTCCCACAGTCTCTGGGACTCAGGAGCTCCATCGGTTCCCGGACTCCTCTTAAGCAGGGGGCCCCAGATCCCAGTTTTCACAACACTCCTCTCCTCTGCCCTCAGTTGCAGTCATAACGCTTGAGCGGTTTGATGGTGTAGTATGCGGAGGGGAGTGTGAGATGGAAGGGTATTTCCCTCCCTTCCCCAGCTTGCATTCTCCCCATCCTGTTAAAACACTCAACCTCTCTGTCCCACACTCACCTAGAAAGAAATCGCACAATTATATAGATTTTCCAAGTGAAATCAGGAGTTCTGGTGAATTTCAGACTGTCCTTTGATATCAAAGTCTGCCAGGGCTCCTAAAGCTGAGTAGCCAAGGGGGTGAAATCACCGTATTTTGCATACATGACCCTTGAAAAGCACTGGATTGAATCTCACAGATCCACTCACACGTGGGTTTTCTCCTACCTCTGCCATCCAGGACCCAGCAGACCGACACTTTCTCCTCTTGCGTCCTCAGCCTACTCAGTCTGTGTAAGGATGAAGACCTTCGTGACGATCACTTCATGTTGTAAATATATTTTCTCGTCTCTATGAGTTTCTTAACAGCATTTTCTGTTCTCTAGCTTACTTTATTGTACGAATACAGTATGTAATACATGTAACACACAAACTAGGCAGCGATCAACAGTTTAAGTTGCAGACAAGGCTTCCAGTCAACAGTAGACTATTAGTAAAGTTTTAGGGGAGTCAAAAAGTATACGCAGATTTTTGACTGCACAGAGATCAGCCCAGACCCTGCTATTTATAATGTTATTGAATGATACTGAATAAATTAATCTGGAAATATTTAGAATAGAAAGCAAGTGCCAAGTTGTGCACCCCCAGTCTACTTATCAGTCCTCTTTGTTGTTATGTGTATTTGGGAGCACACTGTTCAGATATAACTGATTTCTGATGATCATGTAAATTACCTTTGCTGTGTCAGATTTAACCTTGAGACATGCTTGGGGACTGGGGGTCAGGAAAGGTCACCCTGGTCCTGAATATAAGCCAAGGCACCAACTTTATCTCTGTCACACAGCTAGGGAGGAGTGGCCTGAAAAAGGACCCATGGCTCTGTTTACTCAGCGTTTTACTGGATGAGCAGTGGCCACACACCACACTAATCATTTTGTTGTATGTGTGTGTGCCTGAGAAAGTTTTGGATTGAGTATATTTTCCTGCATATACATAAAACATTTAGAGCATGAAATGTTTCTATGCATAAAATACAGAACGATGGTCTGAATTTATGTGAGAATATTATCTTTGGCATCTTCTTTCAGAGGCTTCTGTTGTTTTTGCCTCCTTTCCAATCTCAAGCCCACTTGAGTTGCCCGCAGGACCACCCTTTGTTGGCCTGGACCTTTCCTTTCTCTTGGAAGAGGTCCTTAGCTGCTCCTTCTCTCTATGGGTCAGACTCATGGACTGTCTGAAAATTTTATCCTTGGGACTTGCACTTACTGGGATTTTAGTTTGATGTATTTTTCCTTTATTTTGATGCTCCAGAAATAGTATTCTGTGTACACCTTCCCCTAGAAGTAACTATAGTCACCTAATCTCTAGACTTTAGGATGTTGGCCCCCCTAGAAGGAACTATAAGGTGATTTAATCCTCTTAAAAGTCCCACAGACTTTAGGATGTATATAGGCCAGTGGCAAAATGACATTCATAGGATGCCAGCAATTCCTCTTTTGAGGAGAGTTTGGTTTCAATTATGTGTGTATCTGTGTTGTGAATTACGGTTCTAAATGAGGGTGTTCATTGAATGTGTGTGCATGTGTAATATATATATATGATTAGAGGCTTTACTGATGGGTTTAGGACATTAGAAAACAATTCTGATCATACATTAAACTTGCAAATGCAAAATGACCTTTCACAGTGGTGCATCGATAATCAAATTTTTCTATGTCTTTTTATTTTTTTCTCAATTATATCAGAGTTTGCTCTTTCTGTCCTTGTGGATAGCTACATACAAACCACTTGGAAAAACAATAACAGGGAACAGTAAGTAGTCAGCCATTACCCAGTGAAGGATTAGTAATTGGACTGCTAATATTTATTAGTAATACTGTGATTAAAAGGCCTGAAGACTGAAGGTATTATTTATAATCACAAAAGAGTTCCTTTCTAGAGAAGAATATTTTACATAACTGTTGCTGGACACAATAGTTTCATTTGTTTTTATTGCACTTAAAACATAACAGTCTGGGGTGCGCCTGTGGCTTAAAGGAGTGGGGCGCCAGCCCCATATACTGAAGGTGGCAGGTTCAAACCTGGCCCCTGCCAAAAACTGAGAAAAAGAACAAAACAAAACATAAGAGTCTGGCAAATTTTCCTAGAAGAGACACTCATGAAGAATATGAATGCTGCTCCATCAGCAGTGTGAGGGTTTTAATCCACAGAGCATGTAGTGTGTGTGTGTATTTTAAAATATTGACTAGCTTTTCAATACTTCCTAAAGGATGATACATTTTATTATGCTATTTTCAAGACCCCAAATCAACAAGAACAGCCAGAGGCAACATATAGTTCATAAAGGAATTTACGTTTCACCAATTGCTTCAACATGTTTGTTCCAATTTCATTATCACAACAATCCTGTCAGGTAAAGAGGTCTGAGATCATTATCACCAACTGATTCCCATAGTGCTGCTTTTCCTAGAGAAAGAACAGATTCTCTTATGCACTGAAAGATAAGGAGTTAAAAATAAATTCTTACAAATCAAAACAAATATCTGTACTTCCTTTTAAATAATAATGAGGTGGTTAATGATCAAGAAACTGGAAGGTCTGCTTTAAATTTGTAAGAGTTTTTTTTTTTTTTTAATCAGGAAAAGCAATCTTTTCTTAAATATGTAAAAATGTATCCAATCCTATGTGGTTCTGATCCATCTCTTCTATAGAAAGAGAAGCCATAGCAGCTACGGAGAAGTAGCTAGAATCCCTGTGAGAGGCTTAATGAGGAGTCAAATGGAACTCTTACAGTGCCCTTGCCCATGAAGCTCAATTTTGTCCTCCAGGGACCAACTCTAATGTAGTTCAGTGTGTTTCGTCCCGGCTTCCACTACTGAAATAGCCTGCGAGGTTGTCAGCAGTTTTGGCATTAGAGAGTTGCATTTATGGGCATGTGCAGTGACAAATAATTCACTTGATATGGAATGCTGATAAAAACTCAGGTCATTGATCTCCAGATCAATAGCCATTCAGTTTGTCATCTGCACCTGACATATGACATTTTTTACAGGATACGAACTGTAGATTATAGGTAATATGTTGTTAGGATAAGATGACCAGGCAGCAAAATTTCAGAATTTTCAAATTTCTTTTCTCTTGATGAGGACTGGTTTCTTGCCTAAAGAGGTGTTGACAATTGATAAATTTTGTGTCTTTCAAAACGGGAATGATTGACAACTCTCAGGTGAACAATATGTTCCAGCTGCCAAGACTTATTCTTGCCACAATTGAATAGCAGTGAAATACAGTAGAAGATTATTTTTGCTTTTATAGAGAGACTCTTTTCCTATTACCTCATCTTTTCCCCTAAACAATGTCTATTAAGGGATCTGTCTTATTTGTGCTCTATTCTTACATTTTTTTTAAATCAAATAAAAATATTGCATTAGAAGATAATGGTTTTACACACAAAATCATCTACTTAAAGGAATGAGAACACCTATAGAAAACAAGAACATATATTTATCATTGGACACAAATTGCCAGGTATAGGATAAACAAATCTAAATTAGGAAGGCAGATTGTCATTTTAAAGCTATTTAAAGGAAATAAACTTTCAGTTACTAATATACTATAATGTGACAACTGTTTGTTATTAACATTTCATTTACTTGCCCTAACGTTTTGATAAAAGACACTAAACAGTCTAAAGTTATGCAAGTTTATCCCATATTTTAATTATATGTGATTCCTTGGCTAGTGAACTTCTAGAATATTTTTTCTGAGTTCAGGCATTGCTATCATCTACTCCCATGTCTTTTCTTCCTAACTAGGTTTCTACTAATTATAACTTAAAGTGTTAATATCTTGCCTGGGAGTAATTACTTTAGCTTAACAAAAAAGCCACAATAGAACTTGTGTGCAATTTATAGCCAAAGCAAGACATGCTGTTTATTTGCTGAGTGGAAATGGTATGTGCTGATCCTTCCCTTCTTACAAATGTTTAACTACAGAAAAATTGGTGATAGTGATCTCAGGTACTTTGTAAAGACTAGGAAAACATTAATCATATGATTTGAAAATGTACTGCCTTAACTGCTAAGGATTGTACCACCAGGGATGATAATATTGCATTGACATTTATATTTCAAATCAATTTTATGCTAAAATGGGAAAGCTCCTGCTATTCCCAAATCTAACTGTGAAAAAAGGGGTAAAGATACTGTAGTCTGGGGGGGGAGGGAGCATGATGCTGCTAGATTGGTTTTGTTACCTGTCTTAGAAGAAGGATCTAGAAGAAAACGTTTGAGGAAAGCAGGAATGTTTTGGAGAAACTCAATGATGCTCCAGGGAAGACTGAAACAACCTCATAAAAAGATGGCGAGAAAAGGCAAAACAGTGAAGTCACACATTTCTAGCTAGGCTTACTTAGTGTGAATATCCGTAAGAGGAGCCATCAGGAGAGGGAGAGGAATATAAAGATTTCACTTGTTTGCTAATTTGAAAAAGTGGAGCAATCATAAGGCTAAGCACTTAACTTAACATACATTAGAGAGTGGAGTGCATGAACTCCAATCAGGAATCAATATGTGTCTCACTGTACAATGACCATTTCCAACCTTTTCTGCTCACCTGACATATCCGCTCCCTGCCCTGAAGCCTCCTTCAGTGCTTTGGTGTCACCTTCCGCCCTACAGAGACATAGAGGCCATCGGGTGACATCCTCTTCATCTTCCTTGACAGCAGGTGTAATCCCACCCAAATCTACCTCCCATTCTATGCCCCCTGTCTTGCTGAGAACAAGACGCTCTCTCTCAATGACCACAAAGTCCAGTCGCATTTATCTCATCTATTTTCTGGAGCTCATTCCTTCCAGCCTTCCCTGTCCTCTTATTTTTAACCTCTTCCTTTTGATGGATTCCATCTGTTAGGTTTTAGCACTCTGTCTTTAGAATAGCAATGGGGAGGGGGGGACTTCACCAGATCCTTCCTGCCCGCCTGCCTCCCCTTTTCTTTCTCCCCTTCTTTCATCCCTGCCACTGCCCCTCCAGAGTAATATTTTCCAAAGTGTGTGTGCTCTGTGTCTCCTTTTCTTTAATCCCTACTTACTCTTCTATCACTCCCTGTGGCTTCTGCTCCCATCATCAGACCAGCCCTGCTTTCACCAAGGGCCACTAGGAACTTCTTGGAAGAATACACTATACTGGTCGCTCTTTTCCTCTTACAACACTCTCTTTGTTTTTCTGTGATTTTCCATAACCCTACACATCCTGGTTTTTCTTCTAGAGCTCTGGAATCTTCCTAGCTGGTTCACTTCCCTTGCTGACCATTTAATGTTGGAATTTTCAACACTTCATTCTAGACTCTCCCCATTTTCCTCTGTATTCTTGCCCTACCCAATCTAATCTTCAGCCATGTCTTTAACCTCTGCCTCTGCAGATGATCCCCAGGGTTCTATGAGGGGCCTTAATAGACCACTCTTTTATATTCAGACTCAGAAAGCTAACTGCATGCATGGACTTCCTTCAAGCATTACAAACATCTCTAACTTAAACAGGCCTGAAAATGACCTCATGATAATTGCCTACAGAAATTCTTATCTCTTTAAATAATACCAAGACAAACCATCAACACAAGCCAGAACTTAACTTAGACGTTTACTTGGTTTCTGTGTTGACAATATACACTTGGAGGGGAGGAGAAAATTAGAAGACAAGATAGAAAGCTATTAGATAATGCAGGTAAGAAACAAATGTGTAGTGGAGATGCTAAGAATTCTTGCATATAGAGAGGCTTCTGTAGATATGGAAAGTAAGATTTCCTCATGAACTAGACAAGGAAAAGGGGAGAAATAAAGGATGGCACCCAGGTTTTTGGCCCGGACAGAGAGGATGCACTTATCACCATCTGAAAAAGAAGAAAAGGTACAGATTTAGGGGGAAGACTAGCTCATATTGGTCATGTCAATTTTGAGGCATTTACTGACATCTAAGTAGAGATAGTAAGTAAGAATGAGATAATTCTGGACCTAATCAGAGGTTAGATCTGGACTGGAGTAATACGTCGGAGGATCTTCAATGTATAAAATGGTTTTTAAAATTCTGAAGTATCTGAAATCACTATGGGAAAGTATGGATACCAAAGAAAATGTCCAAAGACCAATAATTAGTTCAATTTCTACTTTCTGGCTTTGCAAGAAGGTAGCAATAGGGTCTCTGGAATAAATGGAGAGAAAAAAAAATCCCTTCTCCTCCACCTAGATGTGGACAAATTGTCCCCCAGACATAAATCCATAGAGGGTTTCTCTTCAATAGCTATAATAGTATGTAAGCAAGTATCATAACCTAACTTAATGAGACAGTCCAAATATGTAAATGTAAGTAGATACCAACTTAAAAATTTCTATGTGCATATTTGAGGTACTAAACATTTTGTTAATAGTGTTTTAGTTTTATTAGGCTTAGTATTTCTTCTACTATTACATTACCTAATATTTAGTTAGCAAAAAAGCCCTCATTCAATTTATTTGTTCTCTTATTTATTAGGTGTTTATTGTATGTCAAGTCTTTTGCCTAGATCTTGTGACGATAACATAGTTGGTTTTCACATTTTCCTATTCCTTATATTTTAAAAAACTTGCCTTTGGATTTAGTTGAGCAGAAAGAAAGTGTGAATATGGTTATTTTTAGAGAGTATAAAAATAGATATGCAAAAATCAAATATACTAGCGTCTACTATTTTATAACTGCAAGAATATCAGCAAAATTTCATGTTAAAAGCTTTGTTGTAAGAACATGACATTTAAAAAATCCCTACTGCTGGGACATCCAAGGATTTTATTTAAAAAAATGGGCTGAGTTACTTTGTGTTCAAGAAACCAATTATATATTGGAGTTATGAGGTCCCTCAGCAGCAACCTTCAGGAGCTGAAAGATGTCCTGGGAATCTCACTGCTTACTCTCAAAGCTGCTAATTCTTGTAGGTCTCCACTAATCCATATCAAACTACTGTTAAGTTTTTCATCCTAAACTAAATACACTGGCTTGTCCTTGATATCAAGAACCCTTGTGTCCATTTTTCTAAATACAAAATCTGAGAACTATTTATGGCCATTTTCAAAAGGATAATAACAAATAAAGGTAAACATATTTAAAAAAAAAACTCCCAAAGATTTATTTCTAGACTCCAGGTTCCACAAATTAATAGACCATGTTAACAATGATCCATGAAAAGTTCATTTGCTTTGGTGACATATGTCCCTTCTTAATCTTCCTTATGACCCTTGAACTTTAAAATTAAGTTTACTCTAAATTATCATGTTACAGAATTATCAGGGAAAGCAGCAACTAAATTATCTTCATTTTCATTTGTTAAAAACAAAATATTCAAAGCTGCTCAAAGTCTTTCATGAAGCACGAAGGTACCTCCAGTTACTGAGTTCTGCAATGGAACTAGAGTATAAGGTAAAAGTAGAGGTCTGTATCAATATGAAGAAGGACACTTGTCTACTTACAGATGTGGAAAGACAAGTTCAAACACATGCCAAGCCCTGAGAAAGCACCAATGCTGCTCTGCACAGAAACAGTTAGAAGCCTCATGCCTCTGGGCAATGGAGGTTAGACTCTACTAACATAGGAAGTGTCTCCTAGAGAGAATGTGAATCAACCCCAAACCATAAAATTTTAAGTATCATTATTTGCTCTCTGGAATACATAGGAATGCTAAGAGATCAATAACTAAATGTCAAGCTTTCTACAAATTGTTTATGAAATTCTATATACCCTCTGAGCTGTGGAAAATAATAAATGTCCTGAAATTTACTGGTCCAAATTTTTGTATTTTATAAACTTAGAAATACATGTAATTAGTAATTAGTAATAAATTAGTAATACATGTAATTTTAAAGGTTAGTAAACATAAATAAAGTAAAGCTAAGGAAAACTGAAAAAAGGTGATAATAAACAAGTAAGCCTAACATCATCCAAGCTCATCCATATTGTTGCAAATTGATCTCATAGAAGTTGAGAGTAGTATACTGGTTACCAGAGGCTATAGGGAGAATGGGGGGGGGAGAGGCAGAAAGGTTGGTCAACAGGCATAATGTTACAGTTATAGAGGAGGAATAAATTCTGGTATTTATTGCGTAGTAGTGTGGCTATAGTTAACAACAAATGTATTTTATATTTCAATTAGCTAGAAGATTGAATTTTGAATGTTCTCACAACAAGGAAATAATAAATGTGTAAGGTGATAGATTTGTTAATTACCATGATTTCATTGTTCTACAATGTATACATATATTGAAACATTGCATTGTACCCCCAAAACACATACAGTTATTATGTATCAATTAAGAAATAAATGAGCAAACATAAACTAAAATATTGCTTAAATTATATATAAAAATCATATAATGACAGCATGGTTTAAGAACATGCAAGCTTATCTTTTGAAAGCACTGTTTAAAGAACCAACTTTTCATATGATGCACTGAGAAAAAATAAGGACAGAAAATATTGAAAATAAAAAATGAAGCATAGTTCTTTTGCTTAGATTTTTTTTTTTTTTTTTGGCAGTTTTTGGCGGGCGCTGGGTTTGAACTTGCCACCTCTGGTATATGGGACTAGCGTCCTACTCCTTTGAGCCACAGACTCCACCCCTTGCTCAGATTTTTTTAAAAATAGAGGCTCTTATAATGAACTAATTCACTGGAAACTTAGATACAATGTTCAATCTTCTGCCTTTTAATTTTTCTATACATTTTTATATATTATAAATTTTTTTCTAATGTGGATATACCTTGTATTGTGATATTATCATTAAATTCAAAATTTTGTACTTTCATTATGATTTTTGGACCTGTGAATTTATGTAGAAGCATATTACATTTTTTCTAGATTTGTTTATTTTTTATTGATATATAAAAGTGGTATGTATTTATGATGTAAAACATAATGCTTTGAAATGTATATGCATTGTGGAATGGCTAAATTGAGTGAATTAATGAATATATTGTCTCACATACTTATCTTGGTGTTGTGAGAACATTTAAAAATCTACTCTCATAGTAATTTTTAACATAGAACACAATCCTATTAACTGCAGTCACCCTGTTGTACAATAGAGCTGCTGAATTTATTCCTCCTAACTAAAATTTTGCATCCTTTGACTTAACATCTCTTAATCCTACCCTCACCTTCAATGCATTTCCAGCCTCTGGTAACTACCATTTTACTCTCAGCTTCTGTGAATTTGACTTTTTTAGACATTACATATAAGTGAGATCACACAGCATTCGTCTTTCTGTGCCTGCTTTTTTCCACTTAACATAATGTCCTACAGGTTCATGCACACTGTGGCAAATGGCAGGATTTCCTTCCCTTTTTTTAGGTTGAATAACATGCCATCGTAAATATCTGTAAATGTGGTAAATGTAGACCACATTTTCTTACTCTTCATCTGTTGATGGATACTTAGGTTGATTCCATATCTTGGCTACTGTGAATAATTCTGCAATGAATGTGAGAGTTCAGATATCTCTTCAGCAGACTGATTTCATTTTCCTTGAATATATATCTACTGATAGTAGTGGGACTACTGGATCACTTAGTAGTTCTTTTTTATATTTTTTTCAGGAACCTGAATACTGATTTCCATAATGGCTGTATTAATTTACATTCCCACCAACAGTTTACAAGGTTTCCCTTTTTTTCCCGCAGCCTTTCCTACACTTGATAATGGCCATTCTGACATGCATGAAGTGATATCTCACTGGTGTTTTACTTTGCATTTTCCTGATGATTAGTGGTGTTGAACATTTTCTTCATATATCTGCTGGCTATTTATGTGTCTTCTTAAGAGAAAAGTCTATATTCAAGATAGTTGCCCATCTTCTAATGGGGTTATTTGTTTTCTTGCTGTTGTGTTCCCTGAGTTCCTTATTTTTTAAATATTAACCCCACTGTAGATTAAATGGTTTGCAAATACTTTTCCCCATTCCATAGACTGTCTCTTTGTCATTTACTTTGCTTTTCAAAATCTTTTTAAGTTGATATAATTCTACTTGTCTATTTTTGCTTTTGTTGCCATAGTCTTATGTGCCATATGCAAATAATCATTGCCCAGACCAATGTCATGGGGCTGTTCTCTGTTTTCTTCTAGCAGTTTTGTAGTTTGGGTCTTGTGCTTAAGTCTTTAATCCATTTTGAGTTGACTGTTGTATATGGGTGTGTATGAGTTGTATATGTTGTGTAAGGGTTAACTTCATTTTTCTGCAAGTGGATAGCCGATTTCCCAACACCATGTATTGATAAGAATGTTCTTTCCCTTGTGCATTCTTGGTATCTTTGTAGAAAACCAAATGTCTGTAAAGGCATGGATTTATTTCTACCCTTTCTTGTTTTTGTTTCTTTTTTTATACCAGTACCATGTTGTTTTGGTTACTATGGCTTTGTCATATATTTGAAATCCAATAATGTGATGTTTCTAGCTTTGCACTTTTGCCTAAAATTGTTTTCTCTATTCAGGAAATTTTATAGTTCCATATGCATTTTAGAATTATTTATAATTTTTGTGAAATACATTATTGAAATTTTAATAGGGGTTGTATTGAATCTATGGATCATTTTGAGTATTATGGATATTTTAATAATATTAATTCTTCCAATATGTAAATACAGGATATATTTCTATTTATTTATCTTCTTATATACTTTCATCAATGTTTTATAGTTTTCGATGTATAGATTTCACACTTCTTTGGTTAAATTTATTCCTAAGTATTTTTTTTTTAATTTTTTGAAGCTATAGTAAATGGGGTAGCTTCTTTGATTTATTTTTTAGATAGTTATATTGTTAGTGAATAAAAATGTTATTGATGTTTGTATGCTGTTCTTGTATCTTGGAACTTTACTGAATTCATTTATTGGTTCTAATATTTTTCGGTAGAATCTTTAGGTTTATACACACACACACACACATGATGTCTGACAATTAAGTTTGCAACTCATCCTAGAAAAAGTGCGACATACTTCATTGCTAAATATCGCTATAGTCACTTTGGAAGTACTCCCTTTGGGAAGCTATGGATCAATACCAGTGCCTCATCCACCCTTCAAAACAATTTTGGAACTCTTTCTCTGGAGTAGCCTTCAGAGCTATTGTCATACTACCTTTGATGACCTGAACATCATCAAATGTCTTCCTTTCAATGATTCCTTTTTCTTTGGGTAAAGGAAAAAGTCACTAGGGGGCAGATCAGGTGGGTAGAGAGAGTATTCCAATACAGTTATTTGTTTACTAGCTAAAAATTCCCTGACAGACAGTGAGCTGGTGCATTGTTGTGATGCAAGAGCCAGGAGTTGTTGCCCAATATTTTTAGTTAAGATTTTCATAACAATTTCTCTATTGATACTGACTTGGTCTGCTTATGCTTCTCACAGTCAGCTAATGATTTTTTGACACAAATTTTGGTAAATTTTTACAATGTATTTATCAGTTCTGCTTGTACACTTTGACCTCTCTTCATCAATGATGCTTTCTCTCCCTTCAGAAAAATGTTTAATCCATTTTTACGTTGCCATTTTCAGCATGGCATTATCCCCATATATTTGGACTAAGATGACCCTGATTTCATTTCCACTTTTGCCAAATTAAGCAGGAAATTTAATGTTTGTTCATTGCTCTAAGTCAAGCTCCATCATTCTTGCAACAGCACAGAAAACCATGCAACAATAGTAAACACCACTCAGCAAGACACTGTCACATGTTGACATGAACACATCTGTGAGACACTAATTTACCAAGGTTATGAAACCTTACTGATCTCTTTTTGTTGCTGTTGTTTTGAACCCACCACCTGTGGTATATGGGGCTGGCGCCCTACTCCTTTGAGCCACAGGTCCCACCCTACTTACTGAACTCTTTGTACAATGCAGCCAAGATAAGTACATAGTGTCAAATTCAAGAACCTAATTACCAGAACTTGTAGGATGATTTCTGCAAAGACAACTTAACCTTTTCCTTCCTAACTTGGATGACTCTTATTCATCCAAGGATAAATTCAGCTAGGATTTTCAGTACTAAGTTGTATAGAAGTGGCCAGAATGAACAACCTTGTCTTGTTCCTGATCTTAGAGGAAACCTTTCCACTTTTCCCTGTTGAGTATGTTAACTGTGGGCTTGTCATATATGGTCTGTATTATGTTGACATATGTTTCATCTATGTCTAGTTTGTTGAGAATTTTATCATGAAGAGATGTTGAATGTTGTCAGTATTTTTTCTGCATCTGTTCAGATGGTCATATGATTTGAATCCTTTCTTCATCTGTGATATGTGGTTAATGTGCATATCACATTATTATTATTATTATTGTTATTATTATTATTATTATTATTTTGCATATATTGAACCACCTTTGGATTCCTGGAGTACATCCTACTTCATTATGATGAATGATCCTTCTAATATGCTGGCAAATTTGGTTCCTGGTAATTTGTTAAGGCTTTTTTTCATCTATGTTTATCAGGGTTATTGGCCTGTAGTTTTCTTTCTTGCAGTGTCTTTGTCTGCCTTTTTATTAAGATAATGTGAGCCTCATAAAAAGAGTTTGGAAGAATTCTCTCCTCTTTAATTTTTCAGAAGATTTTTGGAAGGATTGGTATTAGTATTTCTTTAAACGTTTGCTAGAATTTAGCAGGGAAGCCATCAGGTCCTGGGCTTTTCTTTGATGGGTGGCTATTACTGATTCAATCTCCTAACTTATTAATCTAGTATGGTGTTTTATTTCTCATACAGGCAGTCCCCAGGATATAGACTTCTATCATTCCATACTTACAAATGGGCTCCCCCATAAAAATAATTTATAATAAAATAATTAAATTAATAATTTGGAACTAGTTTCTTCTATGCATGTGACCAATCCCACAAGACATAAGTGTTTTTTTGGTGCAACATCTTTAGGCTAGTGTTTAGTCTCATTTTTTAAATGGTTGCTTACACACAGCATTACTTTCATCTTAGCTTTTTTATTTGATTTTGTGAGTCTGTGTTTATTTATGACTATGTCTTCAAAGTGAAAGTCCAGTGTAAGTCCAAGCGAGTCTGTAAGGAAGAGAAAGGAGATTACAATGGAAATGAAAATAGAATTAATCAAGCAATTGGAGAAAGGTAGACACCACCATTCACTGAGAAAGCATAAAGCTTCAGTTACTCAACTATCAGAACAATTAAAAAGGATAATATATGAATAATTGAGCAAGTGAAAGGCATTATTGCCACATATGAACCATTATAATATTGTTATTATTATTGTTTCCATATATGCACTGTTCATCAGAGACCTAGTTTACATATAAATCTGATCTAAAGACATTTTCAGGAATATATTTTGTTCATAACCAAGAGACTGCCTATAATTCAATGTTGGTAGATTGTACATTTCTGGGAATTTATTCATATTTTCTAGATCATATAATTTGTTGTTATGTGATTTTCATAAGTCTGTTATGATTGTTTGTATTTCTGTGGTATAAATTATATTGTGTCCTTTTACATGTCTGATTTTGTTTCTTTGAGTCTTTTATTTTTCTTTGAGTCTTTTTTGTTTCTTTTAAATCTAGCTAAAACTTAAAGCACCATTTAGTTTCATTGATCTTTTCCATCTTTTTTTCTGGTCTATATTTTATTTTCTGTTTTTCTCTGATCTCTATTATTTCTTTTCTTCTGTTAACACGAGCTTAGTTTATTTTCCTTTTTCTAACTTCTTAAAGTATAATATTAGATTATGTATTTGAAATCTTTCTTCTTTTTTGATGTAGGGATGTATTGCTACCAACTTCCTTTTTAGAATTTTTTTTTGCTGTATCCCATAAATTTTTGTACATCATGTGTTTACTTTACTTTGTCTCAAGATATTTTAAAATTTCCCTTTTATTTTATTCTTTGAATGATGGTGTCTATCGTTTCTCCAATTGCTTAAATAATTCTATTTTCATTTTCATTGTAATCACCTTTCTCTTCCCTACAGGCTCACCTGAACTTGCAGTAGACTTGCGCTTTGAAGTCATAGTCATAAGTAAACACAGATTTATGTTTACATAAAAGAACATATTTAATTTAACTCTGAAAGTCTTCCTGTTACTGATTTTTACTTTCATATCATTGTGTTTGGAAAGGACACTTAAAATTATTTTAAACATCTTAAATTTGTTAAGATTTGTTTCATGGTATAACAATTAATTATCTTGAAGTATGTCCCATGTACATTGAAAAAAATGTATATTTTGCTACTATTCAGTGGAATATTCTTATATATGCTGTATCAGTTAGTTATATCTATTCTTAATTATAATTAAGGTTCATTATTTTCTTATTGATTTTCTGTTTGCATTATCTGTCCTTTACTGGGAGTGGGGGGCTGTCTTTTACTGGGAGTGGGGGGTATTGAAGTCCTCTACTATTATTGTATTATAGACAGTGTCTTTCTTTAGATTTAATAATGTTTTATATACTTAGGTGCTCCAATGTTGCATAAGTATATAATATTTATAATTGTTATATTCTTTTGGTGAAATGACCTTTCTATCATTATGTGAACTTCTTTGTCTCTTTTTACAATTTTTGATTTCTTGTAGTTTCTTATGATCTCTACCCCAGCTTTCTTACAGTTTCTGTTTTCATGGACTTTTTCTATTCTTTCTTATCCCTCTATTCTTAAAGATAAAGTGAGCTTATTATAAGCAGCATATAATGAAGTGTTGTTATTTTTAAATCTATTCTCCTATTCTTTATCTTTTAATCAGATGAGGTAATTATTGATAATTAAGAACTTGCTATCATTTTGGTCATTGTCTTCTTGTTGTTTTATAAATCCTTTGTACATTTCTTCTTCTCTTAATAACTTCCTTTCTTATTAGATGATTTTCTATAGTGGTATACTTTAACCTATTACTTTTTTATCTTTTATGTATCTACTATAGATTTTTGCTTTGTGGTTACTATATTGCTTATGTAAAACATCTGGAATGGTGGGTATATGTATATACTCATTTCTCTTGGATCATCTCTCCATTTGTTTTTATAATTTTTGTTTTTTCTGTTGTGGAACTTGAAAATCTTGTTAAAATTTTTTTATGGAGAATCATACACCTAAAAAAATGAAAAATGCTTAAGATGAAGAAAATAAAAGGAAAATAAAAAACATGGAGGAAGAAAAAAAGAGAAGAAGGATGAGTAGGAAGCGAAGAGAAAGATGAAGAAAAAGGAGAAGAAATAGAGGAAAACTCCACACAAAATATCATAAAATATTATAAGTCTATGAGTTAAAAAATTACATTATTCAAAGAAAGACTGACAAAACAGTGGAACAAAGTGGAGCCAATAAACAGGCACTCATAAAATCATTAATATTGTAAATGAAATGGGACATTACTATAATTTTTATAGCCATTAAAAATACAACAAGAAAATACTAGGATGAGTATTTCAAGTTCCAGAACTATATTTTAAAAAGCTGAAATTTGTATTTGCCATTGTGATCTGGACGTATTTTTCAATACTTAGATGTTTTTTTGTTAGATCAGTGAGGATATTTGAAAATATTGACTTTTGATATAGGATAAAGATATATTCAATATTTGGGAGAGTTATAATGACTCAATGAGTGAATACACTTTAAATGATGAATGAACAATTACAAAATCATACATGGGCACAATATTAATAAAAATGCAAGATAGATCAATATAATTTAATATGAATATGAAAATGCATTTGTATCATTTCCGGATCTTCACTACAACTAACCTTTTAAAAAATTAGCTTGTAAAGTTTGGGTGTAGTGTCTGTCTTCATCCCTTTTTATGTTGATATAGCAAAATACTTGGGTAATCTATATAGAACAGAGATTTAATTCTTACAGTTCTAAGGGATGGAAAAAAAAACAGGACAAATGGACATGTCCCATGAGGTCTCTCTTGTTTCATCATTACTTAGCAGAAGGCAGAAGAGCAAGAAAGCACCTGAGAGAAATAGCCAGAGAAAAGGGTTGACCTGATCCTTTTTTTAGGATCCCACTCGTGTGATAGCTAATATACTGTCATAATAATGTCATTAATACCTTCATCAAGGCAGAGTCTTCATGACCTAATTACTGCTTAAAGATACACTCTTTCATCACTATTGCTTTGAGATTAAGTTTCCAACACATGAACTTTGGGCAACACTTTCAAACAATGGCAGAGCCAAAGAAAATGAGTAATTTCAGATAATTTTGCAATTATCTGAAAAGAGTATTAAATAATCCTCCCTTTTTTGTGTACAAATCTTTGTGAGGCTGTATTTTCTTCATGTATGTCAACCAAAATAACATATTTCAACAGCTTAAGTACAAAAGCAGTAACAATAATTGAGGTAATTTCTATTGAGATATACATTCAAAAAGGTGTGAAAAAATATAAAACAATGCTGTAATTCTCACTAGTTTTTTGTTCTGAAAAATAAGTTATTTTGCTCTGAAGATGTTATTTACATTAGCTTGTAACAGACTTAATAATTTTAAATAAATTTATCAAACAATACTTTCAAATTCCATCAGTTTAAGTTTCTAATTTGTTAAATAATGACAGATATAACCTTTGAAATCCTCAATAATTTTAAGAGTATTAGGGAGTCTTGAGGCCAAAACATTTGAGAACCACTACCATTTACACCTTCCTAAAGGTGTAAAAAAACTCTTATAATTATTGTTTTTTTATACTATACTGCCCTCTTCAGAAAGCAATGCTCTTATAAGTTTTTCCTATCTAATTATGTATATATGAATATTTTTATACACAAGTGGGATCACACTGTATATATTATCCTGCAAATTTCTTCTCCTTACCATAAAAGCATTAAAATTTGGTAAAAACTCAGAAATTGTCAGTTGTTGTGTGTAAATTTGGGGAATCATTTGGAATAATTAAAGAAAATATGAAATATTTTCATGCCTTTTGCCTCAACTGATTTACCATCTATTAGTCTGTCCTACAGACCCTGTCTGTGTATACAAGATATGTATGGAAATAAATGTTTAAGGCAATATTGCTTATAAAAATAAATTATGAAAAGCGACCTAAGTTTCATCCCATGTAAATGACTGGTTACTTAGTGGAATATTCCACATTATAATATACCATGGTATTTCTTGAAAAGAATGAGGTACTCTTAAAAGTGCAGAATATATATCTGAAATATAAAGATATCCAGATATTGTTAAGGAGAAGAAGCAACTTACAGAATGCCATGCATGATGCAATCCTTCTAATGTACAAAAATATGGATATGTATAAGTGAATAGGAAAAATTGCTAAAAGTACTGTTTTCTGAAGAGGGCAGTATAATTTGCAGGCTGTATATAGAAATGAAATGTTTTACATTTTATTCTACATACTTTTAGAATGCTGAAAACCATTCCATTGCTAATATGTTTGGTGAGCTCTTTGGTTTTAGAGTATATACAAATATATATTCACAAAATAGTAATACATATCAAGGCCACCAATTAAAAGAAATATTTGGAACATTGTTGATTAATTTTAAAGTGGATGGATTAATGGCTTACTAAAATATGGAAATAATGGGGATATAATTGGGAACACAATGAATGCATTTGAAACGGAATAAAAAGAATAGCCTTATATAACATTTTATCAGAATAAAATCTGTAGGAAAAAAGTCCTTCAGACTTGCTCCATGGTACTAGGAATAGTGCCATTATCTCAGTTGGCAAAATTTCACTTTGGCAACTATTACAAAATACAATTATAAGAATAACTGAATTTTCAAGTTGAAAATAAGTTATTCTTATTCCATGTTTGAAAAAATCAATATTATTGTAGTATATCACATTAGAGTAGTAATAGGTTAGAAAATACATTACTTTGTGTAATATGCAATGCATTTAATTCTTTGCCAGTTCTTTGGAATAAATTTCCTCCCACGCAGCCTTATTAATTATGTCAGTTTCAGACATTTGCGCTGCTTAGCATTCTGCAGTGAACTAGAAAGATCCTTCAATGAGGTTAACTTTCCCTCAGGATTATGCATTTCATTAGAAACTAACAGCAATTAAAATATGTCTGAGTGAAGTTAGTAACATCTATATTGAAATAAACAGAACCAGTAAGATGTCTCCATTAAGTGACCACGGTTAAGCAGAGATAAGGATGATAAGAAAAACAGAAATGTATTTTGGTTCTTTGCTTTTTCACACATAACACATTCAAATCTATACATGATTGATTCTATAACATACAGGAATATATGTCTTTTAATATTTCTCATTCAAGCAAGCCTATATTTTGGCTGTAGGGCATTCTATTTTATCATTAGTGATTTCTGATATTCTAAATCTGAGAACTTGATAATTTATTTCATCACAAAGGGAAAGAGTTATTCATTTATATCTACCCTCAAATGATATCAGAGAGAATTTAAAATACTGTGGCATCTCTATATTTTATATGAAATGTTTCTAAATAATTAATAAAAGATTCTAGAAAATTGATTGATGTTGATGAATGAAAGCTTGCATACATTTTAGAAACAGATGAAATGTATATAAGGTTTATCTTTAAAAGTCAATAAATAAACAAAATATCATTTTACAGAATTCTTGTCAGGATATTGAAATGGACTCAGTTGTATTTGTGGGTGATATCATACTCCTGTGCTTAAGAATAGTTGGGCAAAGTAGAGTCGTAGGTCCATGGTTATAGGCTGGCACTGTGTGTTGGTTAAGAAAGAAATGACCTAGTCAAGTGACAATAAGTGACACTTTTAAAGTGACAACTTTAAAGACAGAGGTAGAACCAAGGCCTTAAAGTCTATACAAGTTAGGAAGTCAATTTCGAGAAAAAGAATTCAAACCTGAAAATATGTAACCAGATGTGAAAAATAATTACTTTGAACGAGAAAAGAAATCACAATAAATTACACAAATTTTAGTAAATACCACAAGCATTATAAAAATCCCCAGGAAAATAACCTGCATGTATATCTGCCTTATCTTTATTATAATTTTTCTATACTTTTAGTGCATACTCTGGTTCCCACTTGCAGTATTACAATACCGTTGTCAATTAAAAAATAGAAATACAATATTTTTTTCCTCTAGTTGAGGTGGTTGATCAAAGTTTATATGTGGTTATTAATATTTGGCATATATATAACATTCACTTCCAACATATTTACATCATGCATGAGGTTTTGTTTGAACCCTAAATGCACAGATTCCATTTTGTTTAATTAGCCTCAAAAATGGAAAAAGTGTAACTGTTTATAATAGTATATGATACATTTTAAGAATATTTCTGACAGGAGAGAACATTCATTTTAACAAGGTACTAAAGATGAAATCTTCTTACAATTTTACATGTCTGATGTTGCAAGAATTTTTATAGACTCCACATATGCTCATGTTTCTAGTGATGTAGTCATGTTTCTTTCTGGTACTAAATCTCTTATATCAAGGAACAGCAAACACTACAACTTCAATTAAGGCTAAGAATGATCTTAATTTTAGAATTTAATCCTGTTTTTTCTTAAAATATTTCTGCAACCCTGCTACACTTTTCAAGTTACATTTATGGTTACCATGTAATGAATGTGAGCTAAAATAATTTCTTAATGCCTGCTGCCAGAAAGGTAGGTAAGGAGAATACACAAGATGGGGCATGAAAATACACAACTGAAGTGGATCTGTTTTCAGACTGATGTCCAGTGAGGAAGTAACTCTTTCCACAAAAGGAAGTCAGACAGTTCATTGCAAACAGTTAGTACCAGCTGGAATATAACTCCTTAAATGTTGGGGTTCTTCATGTTAGCATAATAGAAAACTCTTATGCCATACAGAATAAAGCATATGCTTGAAAGGGATGTAAAGATACCACATAAAACTAAGTGTAGAATATAAACGTCTTAACACAATAACTAAGAAAATGCCGTGAAAGCTATGTTAACCAGTTTGATGAAAATTATTTCAAATTGTATATAAAACCAGCACATTGTACCCCATGATGGCATTAATGTACGCAGCTATGATTTAATTTAAAAAAAAGAAAAGAAAAGATACAACATAAAAAAGAAGACAGAGAATATTTGTTTTAGAGGAAAAGAAGTAAGTCTTAGAGAACAAAACATTGAACCTGCCCTCATTGATTTGAGTTTCAATATAACCAATCTGTCACCAGGTAGCAAATCCAAGCCTCGGATAATGGTGCCGTTAAGAGATGAAGCAGCAGACTCATGCAGTTGGTAGGCTGAGCCCTCAGTAGTGGCAACAGCCAGATCAATCTTGGTGAAGGAGCAACTGGGTTGATGAGGTCATGTGTCACCTCCATCCTTGAGGGATAGTGTACAGTCCCATGTATCACCCATTGGTTGGTCAGTGAGATATATCATACCCAAAAGGACCACATCTAACATCTAAGGAGTTGTATACCAGCTAGTACCATACTTCTCAATAGACCATTCTACTGCTTGGATTTCTGAGTGATAGGATACATGCAACATCAGTGAATTGTGGTTGAAGCTCATTCTGCACTTCCAAAGCGATGAACATACCCCCATTGGTGATTTATACGGGCTCTGCAAACAGTGAAGACATTTTCTGTAAGTTTACAACTGGTCATTGGATTGGGTAACAACCCTGCAGACAGGAGAGGCATTTCCACATCCTAGCCACATGCCAGGATCCAGGGACTGTGCTGATTTTCTCTAATAAAGATGCATTGTAGGCCACAGCTGTGATGAGCATCACCTCTGATTAACTTTGTGATAATTCACCGTCATTCTCCCAGGACCTAACTGGCTTCTGCAGCACCCAAAAGGGCAAGTTACATGGTAAGAATAACCCCTCAGGTTATCAGGTTTTTGATATTCTCTGTAACACACTATTCTCTATAATGCACCCAGAGATGTGGCATTGTTTTTGTCTTACTGTTTTGGTAAGGAAGTTGGGTGGGGGGTTGGATGGAGGAGTTTCAACCTGATTCTTCCTATCGTGATAGCCCTTGTACCAGGAATTATGGAGCCAAACTCAGATCTGATTCTTTACCAAGTATAGTAGTCTCCCCCACCTGCACCAGATACTAGATACCTGAAACCGTGGATAGTTCTGAATCCTGTACTACGGTTATGTGCCCCCTTAGTCAATAACAGCATATACAATAGTGGTCTCATAAGACTACAACAGAGCTAAAATTTTCCTATTGCCTAATATTTATCATACTGTACTTTTTGCCATTATTTTAGACTAGGTTATTTCTACTTATTTTCTATTTTTTTATTAAAAAATAATGAACTATAAAGCAGTGTCAGGCAGGTCCTTCAGGAGCCATTCCAGAAGGCTTGTTATCACTGGAGATGGTAGCTCTGTAAGTGTTATTATCCCTGAAGACCTTCCAGTGGATAAAGGTTTGGCAGCTGAAAGATAGTAAGGTTAATGATCTTGACTCTGTGTAGGTCTAGGCTAATGTGTGTTTTTCTGTGTTAATTTTTAATAAAAATGTTTAAGAAGTTAAAGAAATTTAAAATTTTGAAAATAGAAAAAAGTTTATAAAGATGTGAAGAAAAACTATTTTTGTACAGTTGTACAGTGTGTGTGTGTTTTAAGCTACTGTTATTACAAAAAAGTTAAAGACTTTAAAAATTTAAAAAGTTTATAAAGTAGAAAAGTTGCAGGAAGCTGAATTTGTTATTGAAGAAGGAAATTTTTGTGGGGAGTCTGGTGCTCTCACCAAATGGGCATGGTGTGGGGGTATTTGGCATGCCTTTTGTGTGGGGGATGTAACCACAAGAGGGACTCTACCAAAAAAATCATATATTTTGACTTGGTTGTTTGTACCCTCGCATTAACTTGAAATAAATTTACTTTTAAATTAAAAAAATTTTAAAATAAATTTAGTGTAGCCTGGAGTAAGTGCTCAGAAAGGATACAGTAGTGTACAGACGGGTACCAGGCCTTCACATTCACTCACCACTCATGGACTAACCCAGAGCTGCTTCTAGTACCAGCATGCCATACAGGTGTACCAATTTAATTTTTCATAATGTATTTTGCTGGGCCTTTCTAATCTTTAAACATATTTAGAGATACAAGTAATTACCATTGTGATACAGCTGCCAACAGTCTTCAGTATGGTAACATGTGGTACAGGTTTGTACCCTCTAGAAGCAATAGGTTATGCCATATGGCCTGGGTGGGGATAGTAGGAAGTGCCATCTAGGTTTATGTAAGTACACTCTTGATGTTTGCATAACCACAAATCACCTAATAATGTATTTCTTAGAAGGTATCCCTATTGTTAAGCAAGGCATGACGCTATGCTGTTTTCATCCAAGAGAAATGAAAACATATTCCAAAATGTGTACACGGATCTTCATATCAGTTTTATTTGTATCACGACAGCCACAAACTAAAATCAACCCAAATATCCATCAGCAAGTGAGGGCTTAAACAAATCATGGCATGTTTATACAATGGAATTCTATATAGCAATGTACTATTGATAGCTGCAGTGACATGAATGAATTTAAAAATGATTATGCTTGAGTGAACAAAGCTAGACAGAGTACAGACTGTGTGATGGTTTCCTTTATATAAAATTCTAGAAAATGCAAACAAATACAGAGTGACAGATGGAAGAACAGATCCCACCCTCCTCCACTATGAGGAGGATGGGATGGAGGGAGAGGTTACAAGGGGACACACAAAAACTTTTAGAAGGGATGGACATCTTCATTATCTTGATTATATTAATGGTACCATGGCTTTGTGCATTTATCAAAACATCACATCGTACATTTTAAATATGTACACTCTATGTATATATTAATTGTACTTCAATGAATACATTTTCAATATTTTTAAAAGCTAAATGTAGATTCAGCCTTTGAATTACCACTAAATGTTAAAGTTAAGGTTTTTAATGTCAATGAAGCCTATGCCATGACATTGTTCACACTAAAAATCATTGTCATATATCTTTACTGAGCACTAAATGTTCTTATTATCTTCAAAGTAAAATAAAATGCTTAAAATACAAAGTTTTATTGACCTCTATCTCATACTTACATTTCTATGTGTTTAATAAAGTGCTTATTTTATTGGTACAGAAATGTGTTCAATAGGTCATAAGTCTGAAACTGTTCATACCTTAATGTTGCAGCACTTTTTTTAACTAATGAGAGTGACAGTTAAAGATCTTCAGTGTCTACTGCTTTAACAGTGCAAAGCTACTAAATCAAAACAGTCAGGACACACTCAGCTTCAAAGGTTATGCAGGTAGGCACGGGCAGCTTATAGGCTGGTCACAGAGTAAGCTTTAGTGAGCTCAGGCAGCGAACCCGCCTCTGAAAGCAGGCAGCTCCTAACATCTGCAGCAACTGTCCTGTTTCTCATTTGACTACATCACAAGCTCCTGTTTCCCTTTTACTTCTGGTCTTGATCGAAGTTACCCTAAATTTTTCTTTTTGCCCAAGCAGTTGCCTTTTTTGTAGCCAGCAAATTCTATGGCCACTGTAGCTTATATAAGACACATTCTGCTTCTGATTCCCCTCTTTGACTGTGATCACTTTCTTGACTAGACACATATCTTGAAGATGTATACTCTGGGTTCCTTTCAAAGTAGCTCAGTTCAAGCCAGCTGTCTTTCAGTTGCCCTCCGTTTCTTGGCTCTGCTTTCTCACTCAGGAGTCTGACTTGTACAAATAACATTAACAGGCTCCCTTTCTTTTGGTTGGGTCTGCCCATAGGGATTTTTGGAAGGAGAATAAGCATTACGATGTGCAATTATGGACACAGAGCATTACGGATGGGCAATTATGGGCACAGAGGGTCAAGATAACAGTGAAGGAGGCCCTTCTGTCATACAGAGACATACGGATATGACAGAAGAAGAATATGATGTTGGCTGAATTGCAGCCCTGAATAAAGGTTCATTAACGCTTATGTTTAGATATACTAGAAACTGACATGGACTTGAGACAATGGATCAGATATTGGATGAGACTGAGAGCTCTGAACTTCAAATCCCCCTTAAATCTACCTTACCTGTGGATGTAGCCCCTTCATTCTGTGTGTTGTATCCAACCCATCCCTGCCTGTATCCAACACATACCTGGTAGCAACCTCATGGGCTGATGACTGCTCTCCCCTGTAACAACCTCCACTACTTCTCATTTGCTCCAGTTTCAAAATAGATTTAAAGGGGAAGCATCAGTATGGCTGGGCACAGTGGCTCACACCTGTAATCCTAGCACTTGAGAGACCAAGGTGGATAGACTGCCCGAGCTCATGGGTTCAAGACCAGCCTGAGCCAGAGCAAGACCTTGTCTCTTAAATACAGACAGGCATTGTGGTGGCCCCAGTAGTCCCAACTACTTGGAAGGCTGAGGCGAGAGAACTACTTAAGTCCAAGAGTTTGAGGTTGCTGTGAGCTGTGAAGCCACAGCACTCTACTGAGAACAACAAAGTGAGACTCTATCAGAAAAAAAAAAAAAAAAAAAGGAAAAGCCTCAGGTTTGATCTAGGAGAATATAGCTTGTACATGAAAAGAGTTTTTAGAAAAAACAACTCACCAGTATGAGTCAATAGGAATCTGAGAGAGGGTGGATTCTAAATGTGTGATATCAAATTGAATGAAACTTAATTTCCTAAGGGCCCATTGTATTGAGATGGGTGCAGTCACTCAGGATTTGGAATTTCATATGCTTCCTAGGACTGATATTAACAGCCTGTTTCATTGGCTAATTGAAGCCTGCATTTAATGATAACCTATATTTAATGTCATCAAATGCCAAATGTTTCCCTGTGGACCACAGAGGACACTCCTTCACCAGCCTCCTTAAAAAGTACTGTGTAATCTGTCTGTTATAAAATCAGGGATTATAACAGGTGCAGATTTTGTTTCAGCAAGAGAAATAGACTCTATTATTTCAATGGAAAAAATAGGACCTTGGAGTGGTAGAAATGGATGAACTTAACTATCCAAGGTGAGGGCAATTACCATGAAAAACTACCAGGAGTAAACACAATATTTTGACACTGAAAAAGTTTTGGCAATAGCTAATTTGTTGTTGATGTCCCTAGCTATGCAACAAATAGACCACAATATTGCTGATTTACTCGTATAGGTGGGAAAAAAAATTCTAGGTCTGCTAAGGGAAAACCTATTCTGAATTGCTACAGAAAGGGTTGAAGCTTCTCAGCAAGTTGTCATTCCTCAGTCAGATGACAAGTTTTAAACTTCTCAAATAAAGTGGAGATGGAGTTTTACAACCAGTCCTGAGCCTTTCCCAAAGAGACTTATGCCGGTAACTGTGCAATAAGAACTGGAAAACATCCAGGGCTCTCAGGGATTATTAGAGACTGACTGAAGAGACACTAATCCCTAGAGACTCATAATGACCCATCAGTCTGACTGTCAGAGTAGGGGCTCATGAAGGACAAGATCGGATGAAAAAGACTGACCTTGGCGGAATCTCTCTCACAGCTGGCCCATGAGACTGCATATGTATTGTGTAGTTATTTTCACAGAACCAGAATGATTAGGGGAGTAATACACAGTAGTTCCTCCTTATTCATGGTTTGGCTTCTTAAGGTTTCAGAAACCTAGAGTCAACTGTAGTCTGAAAATAGGTAGATACTGCACAAGAAGGTATTTTGAGAGAGAAAGAGAGATACCACATTTATATAATTTTTATTACACCATATGGTTAAAATTATTCTATTTAATTGTTAGTTATCATTATTAATCTCTTACTGGACCTAATTTATAAACTAAACTTTATCATAGGTATGCATGTATGTATAGGAAAAAATGTGATATGTACTTATTTGCCATCCATTTATTTTATTTGCTAAAATTATCTGTTCAATCCTTTGTCCATTTTTTGCTTGGTTCATTTTCTTATTATTTGTTCCAAAAATTCTTTATATAGCTCAGACAAAAGTTCTGATACCTGATATATAATTGGCAGGTATTTTCTCCTGATCTATACCTTGTAGTTCATTCTCTTAAAAGCATCTTTCAGATGGCAGAAAGTTTTTATTTTAATTTAGTTCAATTTATCATATTTTTTTTCTATTTGGCTTCATGTTTTTGGTGTTTTATCCAAGAAATCTTTGCCTTACCATAGGTCAAAAACATTGTCTCCCATATTTTCTTCTAGACGTTTTATAGTTTAAGATTTTACTTTCAGGTCTATGGTACTCTTTGAGTTAATCGTATATTTATTTTCTCATTGTTAAGTTAGTTTAAAAAAATATATATATATATAGTATATATATATATATATTACTATATATCCATACCTTATACTACTACATATATAGTAGATCTATACTAATACTATATATATATATTACTATGTATATATAGTACCTCTATTATATAGTAGTGTAGTATGGAGACTATATCCATCTCTGTCTCTATCTATATATTAGATCTATTATATAGTAGTGTAAGGTATGGATTAAAGTTATTTTTAAGAAAAACAAGAATGTCCCTTTTTCCAGAATCACTTTTTGGAAAAGATGATCTTTTCCCAATAAATTGCCTTTGCACTTTTGTAAAAATTGAATCCTCCATACATGCACATCTCCCTTTCTGAAATTTCTACTGGTCTCAAAGATCTCTTTGTCTATCCTGATGCCAGTAACACACTGTCTTGATTAATGTAGTTTTGTAAGTTCTGAACACAGGTAGTATTGCTCCTCCAACTTTGTTCTTTTTAAAAACGATTTCAGATTAATATTAGGATACAAATTATTCGGTTACATGGTTTGTATTTGTTTGGTAAAGTTCCAGTTGTAGTTGAGCCCTTCACCCAGGTGCTATGCTGTTTACCCTTACATTACATTATGCATGTTAGGTAAGAACTTACCAATTCCCATTCCTCCTTCCCTCTCCTTTTTCCTTATCCACCCTCCCCTCCCACTTGAATTTAGTTGTGTTTTTATATCATGTAAGGGTGTAGTTGTTTATCTATCTTCTTATTAGTTTCATAGTAGTATTACATACATTGGTTACTTGCTTTTCCATTTTTGTGATACTTTACCAAGAAGAACGTTCTTTAACTCCACACAGCTAAATACAAAAGATGTAAGTTTCCATCTTTTTATGGCTGAATAGTATTCCACCATTTATTAATCCATTCATGAACTGATGGGCACTTGGGTTGATTCCCATCTTGGCGATTATGAATTGAGGTGCAATGATTTTACTTATTGTTTTTGTGTTTTTTAAATTAATTTCTGCTCAGGTCTTTATTATTTCCTTTATTTTGCTTACTTTGGGTGGGTTGGATGTGATCGTTTACATCAGTTTCTTAAAACAGAAGCTAAATACATTTATTTGAATGAGGTATATAGGTGTTGAGTGCTATAACATTTCTTCTAATTATTGGTCAAGATCAAGGTTTCACAATAGGAGCATTACTGAGATTTTTGGTAGCAGATACTGGTGTGTCACAGGGAGTCGTTAGGTGCGTTGCAGCATGTTCAGCAGAATTCTGGCTTTCTATACTCACTAGACGCTAGTAGCAGCTCCCTCTTTCCACACCATTGTGACAAACAAAAATGTCTATAGACATTGCTAAATGTCCCTTATGGAGGGACTCTCCAGGTAAATTACTCCAGGTAAAAATCATTGGTTTAGATGCATATCACAAATTTTGGCATATTATGCTTTATGTTTCATTCAAATACTTCATATTTTCCCCCTTTCATTTATTTTTAATCCATGAACTCAGTTTACAAATGATACTATTTTTCAGAGATCTTCATGGTGTCAGTTTCTAATTTATTCCATTTTTGTCGGGGAACAAACCTTATATAAATCCTTTTAATTTTATTAAAGTATTGGCCTGAACTACGGTCCATTTTCATAAGCATTCCTTGTGCACTTGTAAATAATGTGTATTCTATTGCTGTTGAGTGGAGTATTCTGGAGATGTCAAATAGGTTGAATTGGTTGATAATATTGTTTATTTAAGTATTCTACATACTTACTTTCTCTATAGTTGTATCAGATATTGAGAGAGGGGTGTTGACATCTCCAGTGACATTTATAGGTTTGTCTATTTATCTTTACATTTACAATTCCATTAACTTTTGCCTCATGTATGCAAAAGCTCTGTAGTTAGAAGTACCAAAATTTGGGATTGCTATCTTCTCTTGATAAATCGAGCTCTTTATTCCTGGTAATATTCTGTGCTCTGAGATCTTTTCTGCTTGATACTGACATAGCTGACTACTCCCACTGGATTAGTGTAGGCATGGTATATCTTTTTCCATCCTGTTACTTTTAACCTTTTATGTCTTTATTTTTAAAGTGTTTGTCTCATATAAAACATATAGATAGGTTATGCTTTATTATCCAACCTGTTGATCTCTGATTTTTAATTATCTATTTTCATAATGTCTATTTAATAAGATTATTAACATGATTGGGGTTAAATGTATGATCTAATTTTCTCTTTCTCATAGTTCTTCTTTTTTTAATTTCCTTTTACTATCTTCTTTTAGATAAATTCATATTTTTTTTAATAATTCTAGTTTACCTACCTTTTGAATTATTATCTATAACTCTTTTTGTGTTACTTTAGTGATTGGTTTAGGGTTTATAGAATATATATTTTCAATGATTTTGTACCACTTTATGTATAGTATAAGAAACTTCTAGAAATAGTATACTGTCACTATTTTCTCCCATCCTTAGTGCTGTTATTGTCATACATTTTATTTATGTGCATTTTATTAATAAAATGTTGTCATTATTTTTGTTTAAATAGTTATTCTTTAAGTAAACTTAAATAATAAGAAAACAAACATATGTTTACCTACATAGTTACCATTTCCAGTGCTCTTTGTGCCTTTGTGTAGATCCAAATTTCCATCTATTATAATTTCAATTCTACTTCAAAGACTTTAATATTAATTAAAATTTAAGTCGCTGTGGATAAATCCTTTATTTATTTATTTGTTTATTTATTTATTTATTTATTTTTGTCTGAAACAGTCTTTTCTTTGCCTTCACCTTCCAAATGTAGCTGGGTATAAAATTCTAGGTTGGTAGTGTTTTTGTTTTTTGTTTTTTTGAATTTTTTTAATAAAGACTTTGCTTCAATATTTTCTCACTTTGATTGCTTCTAATGAGAAATCTAACATCATTATTTTCTTTGTTCTTTTTTCCTGACATGTCTTGCTTCTCTGGCTGCTTTTAGTTAGCATTTTCTCTTTATCACTAGTTCCAGGCAATTTAAATATGATGTATTTTTGTATTTTTATGTGACTTTCTTCATGTTTCTCAATATATACTTGGCATTTATCGAAATTATGGGATCTGTGGATTTATATTTTTTCTCACATTCAGAAAAAAATTGTCTATAAGTCGTCCAATATTTGCTTCTGTTCCTCCCTCCTATCTCCTGTGGGCACTCCAATGACATGAATGTTAGGCCATTTGAAATTGTTCCAAGAATCAGTCATGATTTTTTTTCTCTTTTTCTTACTGTATTTAATTTGAGGTACTTTCAATTATTATGCCTTTAAAGTCACCATTTCTTTTCCTGAAATCTCTAATCTGTTGTTTATTTGCTCTAGTTTATTTTCCTTACAGGTATTGTTGTTTCCATTTCCAAAGGTTTAATATGAGTTTTTCAAAAATATCTTCTGTGTCTCAGTTTTTCAAGATGTGGAACACCATTAATAAAATTGATGAGTTGTCTGTTAATTCTAACACCTTTGACAGTTCTAGGTAAGTTTTAATTAATTTATTTTTCTCATTTTTATGGTTTGCATCCTGCTTCTTTGTATGCTAATTAATTTTTCATCGGACATCAGAAATTTTAAATTTCTCTTAGTTGGGTGCTGTAGGGTTTTTATTTCTATGAATATTCTTGAGTTTAGTTCTGTAATACAGTTAAGCTATTTGGAAACAGCTTCATCCTCTTGAGATAGTTTTTGATATTTTAAATTGGACCTGAACAGGCTATATTACACTTCCCTGAGGCAAGACTCTGATAAGTACTCTAACCAATGCAACCACTAGATTAGTTGATGGAAACTAGTATTGTTTCCAGTCCTGTGTGAGCATTGACTATTGTTCCCTCCAATCCCTTCAGGAGGTTCTTTCCTAGAAGTGGGTAGTTTCTTTGCTTACGTGCACTAATATGTATTCTGCTGATCACTTGAGACTCTACCCTGTTCAGATCCCTGGGGTTCTCTCACTTTGCTGCTCTCTCTTCTATGGTACCTGTCTTGCAAACCATAGGCACGTTGATCTTCCCAAACTCTGAGCTTCTTTTCTCTGTTCCTGGAGTTCACTTGCCTCTATCTAGATTTCCCCTCATTGAGCTATGCCTGGAAATTGTCTTAAGGCAGAAAACTGGAACAATCAGGTTAATCTCATCTATTTTCCAGTGGTCATAGATCACAGGTTTTTGTTGTATGATGTCCAGGGTCACAAAAAACTTGGTTTTATTTATTATTATCTTCCCCCATTTCAAACTGGATATTAAATTTAGTTTCTAATAGTCCATTTTTGGCACAAGTAAAACTTTCTAAATTCAGTCTATTTTGAAAATTAATAGGAAAGACTATTCTATCTGAAAAAGATACCTTTAAATAGAGAGAGCTAAATGAATGAAATTAATAGTTGTCCATGCTTATTACATCATGATACTGACTTTTTAGTCCATTCATCAATTACACAAAGGTTTTTATTGAAATAACAGGTATTATATTTCTATTTTCACTGATGCCAATCTTTGTTCTTAAAAATAAGTAGAAATGTGTTGCATTATTATTTTTAAAAATAAGATTCAAAATCTGTCAAAACTATTTCCATGGAAGATTTTTGGTACAAGTTAACTAAATCTGTGGCAGTATTTTTGAGTGTGCAGATCTGAGAATTTTCATAGGTGACACACCTACATTATTTCCAGCAACAAAATCACATAGCAATGGATTAATAGTTACTTGTTCTCACTGACCAAGTCAGCAAATTGGGTTTAATGTGGCTTGAAACATCAGTGGAAAAAATTGTAAAGGTTTGTCTGTATTTTCTGGACTTGCATATTCAAAATATCTTACTAATTGTGATGACTCCATATTATCATTAGAAAATATTTCAAGGCATGAAACACCCCTAGTATGAGATTCAAATAGCTTAGCCCAGGTTTGAATTATTTTTGGCTTACTTTTTGTCATATCTGATTACATCCTCATTATTTTTAACCTCTCAATGTATTTGATAAAGAGCTCAAACTAGAAATAAAAATGTCTGTCAATTTTTATTTGTCTGTACATTATAGGTATTATGTTTAGTCCAAGATTTTTTACAAGGTGGCATGAAGTCTAAGGCATGAAGCCATCACTGTCACCTCCTCTACACTTAGAACTTCTGTCCTTCTCCTATGAGGACTATGTTACCATATGTGACACATTCCTATCTTACCACAGGAGTAAATTAGGGCACCAGTATCCATCCATATACAATATGTTAGGAGAGCTTAATTTTCTATTTTTAAAATTTAAAATATGTAATTAAAAGTAATTGTGTTTTGTCCACATTCTACAGCCCAGAAAGGATTGGCTTGGCTTTAAGACATGAAGTCTCTTATTGATAAACTCAGCTAAATTAGAGGACTCTAAGAAAGTAGAGAAGTAGATTACAAGACTGTCACTGTTGAATAATACCACATAGAAGCAAAGAAAAACCACTTAAGCAACTACTGCAACAATAAAGAACTTCTAAGAAAGAACTCTACTGAGAATAAAGAGATAATTAGGAATTGTACAAAAAAAAATTAGGTGGGTCGGCGCCTGTGGCTCAAGGAGTAGGATGCTGACCCCAAATGCCAGAGGTGGTGGGTTCAAACCCAGCCCTGGCCAAAAAAACCCCAAAACAACAACAAAAAAATTAGGTGTATGCAACTACTGGAAAATATAAACAACTCCCTTGCTTAAAAAAGAACAACTCTCTTTCCAAGTCCCCAGGAAGATTTTATGGAAGGAAAGTCTGGGTAAATGGGAACATAGGGAACTAGGATAGGAGGTCCTTAACAAACTGCTGGTAAGGCATTTAGAAAGCCGGAGGGAAAACTAGTTTTATTTCCACAGGGCAAGCAAGCCAGGTTCTCTAATCTAAACTACTCATCAGGAGTTCAAAGGATTTAGCCCTGCCCACCGGCTCACCTGTGGTGTGCAGGGATGGCCTTTGGGACTTTGCCTGTTTGGAGTGCCACCACATTCCTTTCATCTTCTGTGGTCTTGATGAGCCCCCAGGGATGGCACGGCAGTGTGCTTTCCCCTGGATTGAGGGAGGAACCAGCCCTAAGAGATCAGCCCATTTATTTCCCACAAGGTACAAAGCATGCTTTTCAAGATGCAGTGGTCCTCAGGCTTCCACTCTGTCCATACTAGATTGTTCCAGAAAGATGTAGGGGGACAAATGGATCTGAAAGGAACATTATTCTGCAGATGATATAGGAAATCCTTACCCTGGGCTATTGTGTTGATAATTGGCTTGTCACTTTCCTTCCTTATTGGAATACTTTGTGTTTTTTCACCAGAGCCTTTGAAAAACCTGAAGTCCACAGAGTCAAGATGAAGACCTCCAACACCTTAGTCTCTGTATTTTTTAAAGTTTTGGTCACTCCACCCCTGTGATAAAGTGGTCTTTGACATCAGCCTCCACCCAGGAGGGTCATGCAGTCCAACTTCATCGCTGCACCTCGGAGGAAAAGGTGTCAGGAGCTCCTTTGCTGCCCAGGAGCCCAAGCAGATGGTCATCAGTGCCTCTTCCTTTTCCGAAAAGAGCCACAAGCTTAGTGATGTCAGCTCATCAGCCTAGCAACGAGTTTCAAGTTTCAAGAAGCTCCTCTTTTCCTGCAAATAAGCCTCGGTTCTATCATCAAGAGAAATGTCTCTGTGCTACAGGGGCAGGTGGCAGATGATCCAAGAACAATATGAGGACACTGAAGACGGAATACAAAGAATATTCTAAAGACAGACTACAAAGAAGACAATGCCAAAGAATTTTGGAATCATTTCTTTATTGAAAAAATCGATACTTCCCTCTTTTTACTTTAGGTCTTGGGCATCTTCTTTAGAACTATTAGCAAGATAAGAGGAAATGGAGAAGTATGTATTGATTTAGAAACATCCAGTATGATGTGTATTCCATCTCCAATATAAGACAGCTCTGCAGAAGTAGCACAAAGCGATAAAGCACACTTTACGAGGCATGCTTTTCATTTTATGATGTTTTTAAAGATGTGGTCCATGTGCAGATGATTGGTGGTGATAGATGGAATATTTTTAAGTTGTGCAGAGATGAATGCCTGTACACACACCCACGCACTTTTATTTTTCGTCATAACTAGTAAGTTTCATTAGTGCCTCCAAACCATGATTGCAAGTATATCTTTTTTTTTTTTTTAGAGCAAGCCTAGGTTTTTAAGAGAAGTAGTTTGCCAACTATTTACAAACAACCATGAGGCAAATAGTTGTGTTAAGTAACAGGCAAAAGGGGCAAAATAATGTGAGTGGGATGTCAGAAGCTGAGATTTGAGAAACATTGCATTACATTGCTCGTGGAGATACGTGTTTACTGTAAGGTCTTTGCTGACAAAGATTTTTACATCCTATAATAGCTCGGGTTTCTGAGAAGCAGAGCCCAGGGCAGAGATTTTTGTATAGATGATTTACTGAAGGGACGCTTTCAGGAAAAGCCTTTGCAGGAGGAAGGAAACCAGGCTAGGGCAGGAGAAGCAGCCAGGCGAATCATGGTTTTACAAGAATCTTAGGTTCTGACTGACTCCACAGGGAATTTTGATGTGTAAATGCAACAAAAAGATTGCCTTGCTCAAGGGCAAGGAGACAGCTGTCATAGACTCTGTTCAGTCTGTACTGGCCAGAGGCTGCTTGTGGGAGCAGCATAATTCCTTAGGCATCTATTGGCAAGGCAGCAATTCTCTGGGGAGGAAAGCCACAGTCTCGGTAGTCAGAGAGTACCTACACTGGTCTCCTAAAGAAACCTGGACGGGGAGCCAAGACTAACTGCAACACAAACTTAGGCAGGAGAAAAGAATGCTGAAAAGAACAGTAAGCACCCCAAGCACATCGAGATAGCTGCCTGATAGCTGTTAATCCATGAAGATGTTGTAGCCAGTAGGCAGCAATAAGAACAAATCATTTATAGAAACTCATTGCAGAAAAGGAAACTTAGCAACTGTTGGAGTCATCTTGACTCTCCGTGTACTGATATCATGTTTTCTACACAAGCCTGATGGCATTAGCTTTCCAGTAACTTGCTAGTGGAAAGGGACTGCCTTGTCTGATGGGTGGATGGGTACCTGCCCTGAGTGTTGCATGAATGTGGTCCTGCTAAGTTATCACAAGAATGAAATACTTCCTCTTCATTAGAAAGTGTGTAACACAGGGATAAAATGTGCATCACCAGTTAGAAGCTTGGCAGCCACTCAGGAGAGAGAAAGACCTGCTTCCGGCAATGGCTGACCTACTTCGGGGCGTGCCAATTCATTGCAGTTGACCACATATTTCCGCCTAATATCTTGTGAACACCAACTGGATGCATCTGATTAAGTGCTCCCAGCTCTGGCTGTAATAAGTGGCTGGCTGGCAGCGTGCCTTCACTCAGCTATTCTGGGAGCTGGGCCTGGGGCTGCTGAGGCCTGGCAGGAACACCTCTAAGGATTTCTGAACCAGGCCAGGTGCCTGCCAATCCTCCTCTTCATTATTTTATTCTCCCCCCAATAGCTTCTTTTTTTTCTGCCCACTTTATCCTCCCAGGCACGCTGACCTCACCTCACTTTGTTCTCTCATGAATGCTCTGTATCTTCGTGTGGCCCAACTGCCTCATTCAGAGCAGCACAGAGAGCCCCATGCCGGCATCAACTGGAATTCCACTTACAGTGAGAACATTTATTAAATTTGGTCAAGGACAACCAGTTTGGGTCCCTGGCAAGCAAGCTTGTCCAAAGTGTTTCCTGTTGGAGATAATGAGAGATGGTTTGGTGATTAACAACACTTCCTTGTAGAGCCAGACTCAGTGCATTTGGTACTGTCACTTACTGGCTGTGTTGTCTGGAGTAATTTACTTACTTTCCCACGACTCAGAACAATCATCTATAAAACAGGAATAATAATAGTACCTGCTTCATAGGATTGATATGAGGATTAAATGAGTTGATGCCTATCAACAACTATAAATAGATCCTGGCACCTAGAAAAGCTGTTGATGCAAGTATTAGCAATTTTCATCAGCATTATTTATATAGCTAATATCATTTTTATTATGTAGCAACTGCAGGCCTTTACTCTTTTATGAATAACTGATGAATTCTCATCGTAATCCTGAATTATTATGTTCTGTCTTGCCAGTCACAAAATTATAGCACAAAGAAACTACCTTTGTCTCACATTGATATACACATTTTATTAAGCAATTAAAAAGAATGAGTTTGATTTAGTTCTAATTACTTAGAAAGGTGTAAAAGACATGTAATTGAGGAACAATTGAAAATCAGAACACAATATATATAATACGATATAATTTTATGATCCAGTTTTGTGTTAAAACTCTTATATGTGTAAGGATGTATGTGATTATAATCACACAGACACTATAATGTGGAGAACTTTATTAATCTTTCTGATAACTAGTGCAGGATTTACTTTGAGGGAAGGGACTATATTTGTTGGAAAGAAGCTCTGAAAAGCTTAGCAAAGGAAAGCCTCATTCAGGTGATTCCACCGGCCTGGTGCCATGAGATGGATGAGAGAAGTCCATTAATAATTAAAACTGGAGCCTTTTTCATAGCTTTTCATTTGCAGATAACAACTGTATTATATGAATGGCTGACTCTTGATATTTTCAAACTATAAAGCATAAGTCCTTGAACCATATTTGTATTTCATTTATGAGAGTATGAAATCTCTTGAGAGTCAAGCTTAAACTACTACCATCCATTAATGCCGATAGAGATGGATGCCATTATCTGCAGGAATGTGCCGAAATCCTGCCATCTTGTGGCCGACGGAGACATGACAGTTGTTGATTTTCTAGATGGGACAATTCAGCATGGGAAATAACAGTTTGCCAGGAATTCCTGCTTTAGAATCAGTCTTCTTCAACACATTGAGGAGACACTGACCTACTTCCTTCCAGATCCTCCCTTTGATCCTCAGCATTTCATCTTCCGAAAAAAAATATTGTATTCTTTTCTAAAAATATTTTTATCTTGTGAAAGGCTAGATTTACAATCCATGTACCAAAACGATTTTGCCACTAGAAGGCATGTGATGGATTTTCTTTAGAAACATATTGGATATTTTGGTTTCTTTGAATTTTAGGAGACAGAAACAAGCAGTGAATACCTCCCACGTGCTTTCCTTGCTTCTCGTTCCTGCAGCCTGATTGCATTCTGCGTTGGAACATATTTCTAAACACACAGATATCAACCAGGAACCCATTAGCAGGCATGAAGGTAAACAAAAGATACATAAGTGATGAGATGGCGATTCTTCAATGAAACTGCAGCAGACCTATGTAAAACTACACTCTTGAATCTCAGTAGATGACAAAGACAGCATGAACGGGGATCTCACCAATTACTTTAATCACATTTTTCCTAGTAATGCCTAAAGAACAAGGAGGGATCTATTACTGAAAGCCACACACAGACCCTGCAAATGTAGACAGTAAAGTAATGTACTTGCTATTAGGCAGACAACACGGTGACCAGGTAGGCTTTCTGTCAAAACAACAGGTTTGGTGCATACATTTATCATAATTTGATTAAATTTTTAAAAAATACTAATATCCTAGAAGTTAAGTTGTTATTAAGTTTTAAATATTTAAAACAATTATTGGAGGATTAATGTCAATAATAATTGTATTATTATTAAAGACCAGGCAGGCTTTCTGTCAAAACAACAGGTTTGGTGCATACATTTATCGTAATTTGATTAAATTTTTAAAAAATACTAATATCCTAGAAGTTAAGTTGTTATTAAGTTTTAAATATTTAAAATAATTATTGAAGGATTAATGTCAATAATAATTGTATTAATAATTTATTTCAAATTAACATAATTTAAATAATTATAAATCATTAATATTAATAAACTTTAATGTTAAAATAATATTTAATATTATAATTGAATGAAAATGAGCTATTGGTCCTGCTAATCTTTAGAACAACCCTAAGCACAGAGAAATAAGAATATTTCTAGGTATTTCAAATTATTTAGTTACAATTTTACATTTCTTCTTTTCAAGCTTATAAAAGCAAACACCTAAGGGCCATCATGGAGACTGTGAATTGTTCTGGGGAAACTTGTTGTTGTTTTTTTTCTTATGTAATTCCTAGTGGTAATCACACTCAGAGGTTAGGTGAAATCAGGATGTGAGTGAAATATTTTGTGTGTGTGGATCCTTTTTATTGGTAAGAAGTCGAGTTGCTGGTACTGGTTGTACTTTACATAGTAATGACTCATTCTTGTAAATCACAATTCTATAAACACTTGAGTTGATGTAGAACTTTTGAGAAAGTAAATCTTCATGAAATTTAACAGAGTATGCTTTTGTTAGTTCTGAAGTGCAGTTCTGCAGAAGCCCTGGTGTGCTGGGGCAGATTCCTGGGTCCCCTGACCGTCCTATCCAACCAGATCCTCTGAGAATGCATCCCTGGACTCTCTACATTTTTGGCAGTCAGGACAGATGACTCTTGGGCTCACCAGTATTGGAGAACCATTGCTCTAAAACAGTAGTTCTCAACCTTGTAGAGATCTTTAGGAAAAAATAATGCCTGATTTCACCCCTGAGATTCTGAATTAAGTGGTCTGGTGTGTGTCTGGACTTTGCAAAGCTTCCCCAGGTGATTTTAATGTGTAGCAAAGTCTGTCAACCAATAAAGGGCTAGATAGTAAATATTTTAGGCTTTTGTGGGCAATGTGGTTCCTGCTGTTGTAGTTTGAAAGCAGCCATGGAGCTTATGGAAACAGACTGGCATAGACTGTGTTCCATTATTATGTACAATAACGGGCAAGAGGCTGGATTTGGCTGGCAGGCTGGAGTTTGCGGACCACTGGTCTAGGACTTAGGGCAGACCGATTCCTAAGGCCCACCCTAGGCCTACTGACTCAAACTACACATTGTATAATATGTGTGCATTAAAATTTGAGAACACTGCTTTTGGAGGGAAGGGTGGTATGGTGAGTACATAGCCAGTACTTTGCACGTTCTATACCACTCTCATGGCAGATACTCCAGTAAGTAGCGGCACCCTCTTCAGCAGTGTCTACGAACAACTTCAGAATTACCCTTAACCCTCCAGGCAGCATCACTCACTCACTGTGCAACATGGGGCCTGGCAGTTAAGCTCCCTGTTTCCCTGTATTCAATGAAGAGGTCTAGAAGATTTTCTAAGCTCTTCTTTTTTTCCTAATGTGTCATCCTGACTAAACGTGGCCCAAATAATGGGGGGAAATAGTATTATTTAAAAAATTAAATGAGTTGAAAATAGAAACTATAAAATATTTTTTCTTGCTTTAGAAATTGAGAAAAATATCCTAATGCCACATTACCAGGGAGAATTTGACAAGTCTGCAAAGAGAAGAGAAAGCTTTCTCCAAATATAACTCCTGTCGTCTAGAAAATACAGTGTAACCAGCAAGAGGGAAACCAAAAATGACGCTGCAGGGTCATTTTTTGGTTTGTTTGTTTTAAATTTTGAAAGAGGACTGTTCCAATACATCAAAGAGAAAGGAAAAATGCACACAGGAGAATGGACACATACACCCAAAATAGGGGTGGAATTTGAATATATAAATTTAACTTAAATTTTTTTCCACAGATATGAAAGAAATTTGCTGCTTCCACATGAAAAGATAACTCTTCTCTCCTATTGCCAATATTTAGTAAAGCAGAAATATGAATCTCCCCCCTAAACTTTGAGACATAGTTTATGTAATAGTTTTATGTATTTACACAGTAAAAAAAGAATCTCCAAAGCCTAATATTTATGCATATTAACGTATGTAAAAGTTGTGGGTTTATACTTATACCTTGATACGTGATGATTTTATTTGTTTACAAATGTCTGCAACTTTAGGCAAAAAGCAATACAGCATTGAATCATTTTAGAAAAGATAACTGTTGTGAAGTTCAGTGATTTATGGTCAGCACTCAAGTGCATTCCCTGCTCTTCAACTGTTTGTTTGGAGGAGATGCTGGGAGACCAACACCCTTCTCAGTTTTAGTTCACCTTGACCCGGGTCAGGGCTGTGTGGTGATCCAGGCTGTGAAGGTTTGTGTGTTCCAAGGGAAGTGCTCAATGACCATGGAGATTCCGATGGTCTGACAGCTGCTCTCATAGTCACTGAATGGGGCATTCCACCTTAAGGGGCCATTCAGGCAAAATAGCACTAAATTTGAACCCCTCTGTGCCATTGAAAGGTTCAAGGAAAGACTTAAATAGAAGAGAAAAGCAGAATGGAGACCGACCAGGAGTCAGCTCCGTCAGCACCATCCGCTCTGCACCCACATAGCTGCAAAAGGCTTTACAGTACAGCTGGAATGGGCAAGTGAACCCCAACTACTGAGCTCTGCCTGGGGGCCCTTCTCTAGTGTGGTCAGGCTTATGGGCAGGGTGTTTCCAGGAACTCTGGTCTTGAGGCACTCCAGAAATCTGGGGAGAGGATTGCTCATTTTCTAAAAGGGCTACACTCTGGCCAGGGTTCTGAGAATTCCTTTCCCACACCGTTGACTATTGCTTTGACTTGGGTCAAGTCACTTACCTCCTCTGAGCTTCAGTTTCCTCGACTGGGAGAAACGATCTCATGCACCAGGATTGCTTCAAGTATTAAAGGGGAGGGGGCTCCGCGCCTGTGGCTCAATCGGCTAAGGCGCCAGCTACATACACCTAAGGTGGCGGGTTCGAATCCCCAGCCTGGGCCCACCAAACAACAATGATGGCTGCAACCAAAAAATGGCCGGGCGTTGTGGTGGGCGCCCGTGGTCCCAGCTACTTGGGAGGTGGAGGCAGGAGACTCGCTTGAGCCCAGGAGTTGGAGGTTGCTATGAGCTGTGATGCCATGGCACTCTACCCAGAGGGACAGCTTGAGGCTCCGTCTCAAAAAAAAAAGGGGGGAGGAAGAAAATAAAATGCTAAATTCCTACTACACATCAATAAAGCAGAGCTTCCTTCCTGGGCTTCTTAGTTTTGTTGGAGAAGTGAAATGTTTTTCCCTGATGTATGCCTAGTGATAAATATATTCTGTACACAA